>CAUYLG010063749.1:0-10129 GCA_963573385.1 Cacajao melanocephalus
AAAAAGACAAACAACCCCATCAAAAAGTGGCAAAGGACATGAACAGACACTTCTCAAAAGAAGACATTTATGTGACCAACAAACATATGAAAAAAAGCTCATCATCATTGATCATTAGAGAAATGCAAATCAAAACCACAATGAGATACCATCTCACACCAGTCAGAATGGTGATTATTAAAAAGTCAAGAAACAACAGATGCTGGCAAGGCTGTGCAGAAATAGGAACACTTTTACACTGCTGGTGGGAATGCAAATTAGTTCAACCATTGTGGAAGACAATGTGGTGATTCCTCAAGGATCTAGAACCAGAAATACCATTTGACCCACCAATTCCATCACTGGGTATATACCCAAAGGAATATAATTTCCTGGACTGCAGGTATTTAATGCATATCTATTATTTAATTTATCCTAGGATAATTTTAAGGTTTCAAGTTGCTAAGAAGAAACTCTTTTCGGCAGACATAATATTACACAAGACTAGTCATCATCTCAACTTATTTCCCTGTTAACTCCTTTAACCTTGTTTGTCTAGTAAACCCAAGCATTATACTTAGTGCTGAAAACTCAGAAGACACATTTTTTTTTTATTAAACTGACAATATTAAACTAATCTGATTTACCAAAGATTTTCTCAAGCCATGTGAGCTCAAAAAAAAAAAAAAAAAAAAAACATTTAGAGTAGTTACTATTCTGAGAGTTGGGAAACATTTAGTTAATATAAGTACTCATTTATCGCTAATCTATTTCAATGGAACTCCTTGAAGGGATTTTATATATTGATTTGGCAATCCCATCCAGAGATAAGAATGTATCACATTTACATCCCCTACAGTCATAGGCACACAGAAACACACAGGCACACAGAAACAGTGCATACAGCTTTCATCCTCAAACTCTACCCATGAATCAGGTAAGCAGTAATACCCTCTCACCTTTATTCCTCTTCATATTTTTATCTGAAGTGTGCTTCTGACAGATGGAGCACGTTAAGGTTATCTGTTTACCAATATTTTGGAGGAGACTTTTGCCCTGATATGTGACCTTGTGGAGGCTGTGGACTGCATTTTGCAAGAGACTGAGGAGACATCCCATCAGCCCACTGGAGTGGATAAAATATCCTGCTGTTCCCGATTCCCCTTGTTTTCCTTTTCAGCCTCAGGAGGTTGCTTTTGGGAGTCTTTGAGTCCATCAAGAGTCCCTCTGGGGGTGGGGCCCTAAGTTCCAGAGACTGAGGGGCTGGGGTGGGAAGGGAAGGTCTGGCAGGTGGACAGAGGGTGCTGGGGCATGAAGGGTGCCTACCAACGGCTGCAGGGAGGGGAACTGGGGGAAAGGAAGGAGGAGCAGGACCTGGGGAGAGCTTCAGGTTCCAAAGAGGTTGGGGAAGCTCCACGTGACCCTCAGCAAACACGGGCCAGCCAGGAGGGTGGGAGGGTGGAGCACGCAGTCCTCGGGGCTCAAGAAAGGGGTTCAGTCCAGGGAAGCAGCCTTGGATCTAACAGAGAGAACAGGGGGCCTCACAGAGAGCCAGGAGAGAAAAGCTTCCAGCCCAGGAGGCTGAAGAAGTCCCATTCACTGTGCAGGGCTGGGAGAAGAGTTTCTAGCCCAGGAGGCACCAGTCAAAGGAAACCCGGGCCTAGCCCCGCTCCTGGAGCATGCTCAGAACCTGAGGAATCAAAGCCTGTCCCGACTTCCAGAGGACATTTGTCTGGAGCCTGACTCTCCAATGGATCCATTGAGTCAGGGCAAACACAAAGGCTTCAAAGGTACACGCTCAGGGGCCTAGGAGAGAGGTCTGGGTCCAACGGTGAACTTGATCTCATCCGAGCTGTAGCTCCACAGCTGCCAATGACAGAACGATTCCATAGCCCCCATCACAGCACAGTAAGCAATACCTCATCCAGGACATTGCCATAGGTGCAGGGATCACTGAAACAGGGTTTTGCAGTGGGGGAGAGAGATTGGGTTCAACCCCAAATTCAACAAGGAAAAGTGGGAATCTATAGCCAAGGAGCCGGGTTGGGGTGAGGGTTAGGGTTAGGGTGGGGCATCAGAGGGGGATTCTGGCTGAAGACAGGCGGGGCTATCAGACATCACCTGGGGTGAGGTGGGGTGAGGAACCCTATCAGGTGTTGAGGGTCAGGGGTTCCTGTTAAACCAGCTTCGGATTGTTGCTTAAATTGTTCTCTTGAGGACGTGTCCATGTGACAGGAAAATAAATCTTGGGACCCCAAACTCACCAAGTCAAAGGGAAAAGTCAGGCTGGGAACTGGTTCACACAAACCTGCTGTCACATGCTGTCTCTGTGCCTCAGTTTCCCCATCTGTCAAACAGGAGTAATCAGAGCACTTAGCCCTTGGGGTGGCTGGGAGGATCTGAAAATGGTGTCTGGTAATGGGAGGTGCTCAGTAAGCCTTCGAGATTATTATTGTTCTCTAGGGACCTGCAGAGTCACCCTGAGAGGCACAGCCACGCCTAGACGGGAAACCGGTTTCGAATCAAGGGACCAGGAAGAGAGAGCTGGGGGCAGGCCCTGCAGGGTGGGCGAGCACAGAGCTATCTACGGGCAGGGGCAGCTCCACTCCCCAGCCCAGAGCAGTGTCTCCTTGCTTCACTCAGAGCTGGCCGGGCCAACGCAGCCTGAGTTCACAGCCGTCCACACACCACCCACAACACACACTATGCACACGCATGCCACACACTACACACGTGCCACACACCACACCCCATATACACGCATGCCACACACACACTCCACACACCACACATAACACAGACACACATACTCTACACACACCACACACCAGCAACACTGGCGGGATGCCAGCCCGCCTCACTCCCTGTGTTCCTGTCCATACTGGGGTGGGGGCTAGGCTTGACCTCCTGCAGGGACAGGAAGTGCAGGAGAAGAGGGTAGCACTGATCCAGAACCAGGCCCCCTCCACCACGGAGTTGTCATTTATAAAGACGTCAACGCAGAGCATTTTTAAAGCAGCAAGACACACAACTGGTCTGAGGCCGACCTTCCTGCTTTCTTGGTGGCAGATTCCAAACCTCAGAGGAGTAAAGCTGGACCGGGGGCAGGAAGTCAGACGCCGCCCTCGCTGCATCAGGGTTTGCCCAGAAAAGCTCTGGGTGAAACAATGTGAGGAAGCTCAGGTATGGGTCAACAATGGCCCGGCCATTTCCAGCCCTTTTCAGGTTTTCCGCTGCTTCGCTGAGGCTGCTGGCATCTGCCTATTTTTTTAGTGTTTATATCTTTCATGGTTTCTCCTTAGACAATTTGCTTGTCACTTTTCATTTAGTTTAGCAGTAAAATATTTGCTATAATGGTGTTAAAATATTCTATATCTTTTAAAATATATTGTGGTTTTTTTCCCCTGCTTTAATGAAGAATGCACATCGTAATAGGCAACTTGGTAACTAATGAAAAGCACAAAATAACTAGAAATTAGCAAATCTGATAACGTAGTAATCAAGCTGAGCAACTTGGCACTTCACCAAACACATTGGGAAAGCTCCATGCTGCATTTGGCAAACGCCTGGTGATTTAAAATTGTGATGGGACCCCAAGACTCCCTTCCTTGCCCTCCCTCCAGCCACACAGCTCATAGGTGACCCTGAGTCACCCCCTAGCATGGGGTCCAGCCTGGCTGGAATTTTGGGAACTCTAGAATGTCTCCTCTCAGCAGCAGTCGCCTCCTCCACCTCCCCTCCCTCTCATCCTCCCACAGACCAGCGGTGACTAGCGGTGACCAGTGGTGACCAGTCTGAGCCCAACCTGCTGCAGTAGGGTGAGTGCTGCACCACTCCTTCGTCTTGGGGCCACAGAGTGGCCTCCATCAGCCCGTTCCTGGAGTCTTGCCAGGCAGCCTCTCCCCAAACCTCTCCAGCCAGGCTCCTCCGAATCCTCTCCCAGCCAGGCCTCAAATTTAGACTTCTGTGTCCCTTTTTCTGGAGGAACCCTGCTGGGCCAGTTCAGCCAGAATCCCCATTCTGAATGGCTGCATTCCCTGTGTCTGAGGACAGCTCAGAGACCCCCAGAGAGGCGGGGCCTGTGCCAGGAAGGGAGTGGGCACACGCCCCCCAGTTTGAGGTGTGAGTCTGCCCTGCGAAAGTGGCCCTCAAGCCCAGGACAGTTCTGGCTTGGGCTGGTGGCAGGTGCATCATGCCCAGGATACTCCCACAAGGGGGCTTGGGCTGGTTTGGAGGTTCACGCTGGTGACAACAGGATCCCCAAAGTGGCCATGGTCCACATGCATATTGGAAAATGCGGGAAGGATGGTGTCGAGATCCAAAATCACCTCCAAGCAGGTATGAACCATCCCAAGGTCTCAGGCCAGGCAGGGGGCCCTCACTAAGCTATCTACGTGACATGTTCCTTCTTGGACCCTATCCACAAAATCCCCAGGAAGGGATATCCGGACCTCAAAATATGATTTAGTCATTTATAAAAATATTTTCCCCAAAAATTAAACCAAAAAGACAGGAAGCTTTTAAAATCTAAGAATTAAATATGTGTTCATTTAAAAAATTTAAACAATGCTGAGAAAATGCCAAAATACAGCAATGAACGTGGATTCCTGTCATTCATAGCATGGGAGGCAGAATAATGGCCTCCCACAAAGATGTCCCTGTCCTAAGCCCCAGAACTGTAAATATGTGAAAAAGGGGAAAGGGGGATTGTGGCTGTAGATGCAATTAATTTCAACAAAGCTGATCTTAAAATATGAAGATTGTCCTGGATTATCTGGGTAGGCCCCATGTAGCCACCAGCATTCTTAGAAGTGGAGACAGGAGCAGAAGAGAGGACCAGAGATCTCGAGAAGGACTCAGGCGGCCTTCCTGGCTACAAAGATGGAGGGATCTGAGCCCAGGAGCATGGGATCCTCTGAAGCCAGGAAGAAGGGCAGAAGGAGTCTCCCCTGAGCCTCCAGAAGGACCCAGCCCTGCTAACACCTTGGTTTTAGCCCAGTGAGACCCGTTTCAGATTTTGACTTCCAGACCATAAGAGAATTTGTGGTCATTTTTTTTAGCAGCAATACACACATAGATGACATTCATTGCATTTGGAGAAACTTCATTCAGAATTTCTGTTTCAATGTTTAAGAACCTTTCTATTCACTCTTTTTCTGCCCTTTAAAAAATTATACTCTGGAGACCCGGCAAGATGGCCAAACAGAAACAGCTGTGGTCTGCAGCTCCCAGGGAGATCAATGCACAAGGTGAGTAATTTCTGTATTTCCAACTGAGGTACCCGGCTCATCTCACTGGCACTGGTTAGACAGTGGGTGAAGCCCACGGAAGGTGAGCTGAAGCAGGGTGGGGCGTCGCTTCACCTAGGAAGCATAAGGGGTTGGGGAACTCCCTCCCCTAGCCAAGGGAAGCTGTGAGAGACTGTGCCATGAGAAGCGATGCACCTAGCCCAGATACTACACTTTTCCCATGGTCTTCTCAACCCACAGTCCAGGAGATTCCCTCGGGAGATTCCCTCGTGGCCAGGGCCCTAGGTTTCAAGCGCAAAACTGGGCAATGGTTTGGGCAGACACTGAGCTAACTGCAGAAGTTATTTTTCATACCCCAGTGGCACCTGGAGCACCAGCAAGACAGAACCATTCACTCCCCTGGAAAGGGGGCTGAAGCCAGGGAGCTGAGTGGTCCAGATCAGTGGATTCCCCCCTCCCGTGGAGCCAGCAAGCTAAGATCCACTGGCTTGAAATTCTGGCTGCCAGCACAGCAGTCTGAAGTCAACCTGGGACACCCTCAAGCTTGGTGGGAGGGTGGGGCGTCTGCCATTACTGAGGCTTGAGTAGGTGGTTTTCCTCTCACAGTGTAAACAAAGCCCTGGGGAAGTTCCAACTGGGTGGAGCCCTCCACAGCTCAGCAAAGCCACCATAGCCAGACTGTCTCTTTAGATTCTGCCTCTCTGGGCAGGGCATCTCCGAAAAAAAGGCAGCAGCCCCAGTGAGGGGCTTATAGATAAAACTCCCATCTCCCTGGGACAGAGCCCCTTGGGGAAGGGGTGGCTGTGGATGAAGCTTCAGCAGACTTAAACATCCCTGCCTGCTGGCTCTATGCAGCAGATCTCCCAGCACAGTGCTTGAGCTCTGCTAAGGGTCAGAATGCCTCCTCAAGTGGGTCCCTGACCCCATGTCTCCTGACTGGGAGACACCTCCCAGCAGGGGCCAACAGACACCTTATACAGGAGAGCTCTGGCTGGCATCTGGTGGGTGCCCCTCTGAGATGAAGCTTCCAGAGGAAGGAGCAGGCAGCAATAGTTGCTGCTCTGCAGTCTCTGCTGGTGATACCCAGGCCAGTAGGGTCTGGAGTAGACTTCCAGCAAACTCCAGCAGACCTGCAGCAAAGGGGCCTGACTATTAGAAGGAGAACTAACAAAGAGAGAGGAATAATAACATCAACAAAAAGGACATCTACTCAGAAACCCCATTCAAAGGCCAGCAACATCAAAAACCAAAGGCAGATGAATCCACAAAGATAGGGAGAAACCAGTGCAAAAAGGCTGAAAATTCCAAAAACCAGAATGCCTCTTCTCCAAAGGATCACAACTCCTCACCAGCAACAGAAAAAAACTGGATGGAGAATGAGTTTGACAAACTGACAGAAGTCAGCTTCAGAAGATGGGTAATAACAAACTCCTCCAAGCTAAAGGAACATGTTCTAACCCAATGCAAGGAAGCTAAGAACCTTGAAAAAATTTTGGAGGAATTGTTAACTAGAATAACCAGTTTAGAAAAGAACATAAATGACCCGATGGAGCTGAAAAACATAGCACGAGAACTTCGTGAAGCATACACAAGTATTAATAGCCGAATTGATCAAGTGGAAGAAAGGATATCAGAGATTGAAGATCAACTTAATGAAATAAAGTGTGAAGACAAGATTAGAGAAAAAAGAATGAAAAGTGCTCAACAAAGCCTCCAATAATTATGTGACTCTGTGAAAAGACCAAATTTATGTTTGATTAGTGTACCTGAAAAAGACAGGGAGAATGGAACCAAGTTGGAAAACACTCTTCAGGACATCATCCAGGAGAACTTCCCCAAACTGGCATGACAGGACAACATTCAAATTCAGGAAATACAGAGAACACCACAAAGATACTCCTCAAGAAGAGTCCCAAGACACATAATCATCAGATTCGCCAAGATTGAAATGAAGGAAAAAGTGTTAAGAGCAGCCAGAGAGAAAGGTCAGGTTACTCACAAAGATAAGCCCATCAGACTAGCAGAGGATTTCTCTGCAGAAACCCTACAAGCCAGAAGACAGTGCGGGTCACTATTAAACATACTTAAAGAAAAGAATTTTCAACCCCAAATTTCATATCCAGCCAAACTAAGCTTCATAAGTCAAGAAGAAATAAAATCTTTTACAAACAAGCAAATGCTAAGAGATTTTGTCACCACCAGGCCTGCCTTGCAAGAGCTCCTGAAGCAAGCACTGAACATGGAAAGGAATAAACAGTATCAGCCACTGCAAAAACATACCAAATTGTAAAGACCATTGACACTATGAAGAAACTGCATCAACTAACAGACAAATAACCAGCTACCATCATAATAACAGGATCAAATTCACACATAACAATATTAACATGAAATGTAAATGGGCTAAACACCCTCCAATCAAAACACAGAGACTGGCATATTGGATAAAGATTCAAGATCCGTTAGTGTGCTGTATTCAGGAGATCCATCTCACATGCAAAGACACACATAGGCTCAAAATAAAGGGATGGAGGAAGATTTACCAAGCAAATGGAAAGCAAAAAAAAAAAAAAAAAAAAAGTAGGGGTTGCAATCCTAGTCTGTGATAAAACAGATTTTAAACCAAGATCAAAAGAGATGAACACGCCCATTACATAATAATAAAGGGATCAATGCAACAAGAAGAGCTAACTATCCTAAACATATATGCACTCAATACAGGAGCACCTAGATTCATAAAGCGAGTTATTAGAGACATACAAAGAGATTTAGACTCCCACACAATAATAGTGAAAGGCTTTAACACCCCACTGTCAATATTAGATCAAGGAGAGAGAAAATTAACAAGGATATTCAGGACTTAAACTCAGCTCTGGACCAAGTGGACCTAATAGCTACAGAACTCTCCACCCCAAATCAATAGAATATACATTCTTCTCAGTACCACATCATACTTATTCTAAAATTGACCACATAATTGGAAGTAAATCACTCCTCAGCAAATGCAAAAGAATGGAAATCATAATAAACAGTCTCTCAGACCACAGTGCAATCAAATTAGAACTCAGGATTAAGAAACTCACTCAAAACCACACAACTACCTGGAAACTGAACAATCTGCTCCTGAATGACTATTGGTTAAATAACGAAATTAAGGCAGAAATAAAGAAGTTCTTTGAAACCAATGAGAACAAAGATACAATGTAGAAGAATCTCTGGGACATGGCTAAAGCAGTGTTTAGAGAGAAATTTGTAGCACTAAATGGCCTCAAGAGAAAGGAGGAAAGCTCTAAAATTGACACCCTAACATCACAGTTAAAAGAACTAGAGAAGCAAAAGCAAATAAATTCAAAAGCTAGCAGAAGACCAGAAGTAACTAAGATCAGAGCAGAAAAAAAAATCATTGAATCCAGGAGCTGATTTTTTGAATAGATCAACAAAATAGATAGACTTCTAACCAGACTAATAAAGAAAAGAGAGGGCCGGGGGCAGTGGATCTTGCCTGTAATCCCAACACTTTGGGAAGCTGAGGTGGGCGAATCACAAAGTCAGGAGATCGAGACCATCCTAGCTAAGATGGTGAAACTCTATCTCAACTAAAAATACAAAAAAAAAAAAAAGAAAAAAAAAATTAGCCGGGTTTGGTGGCACACACCTGTAATCCCAGCTACTTGGGAAGCTGAGGCAAGAGAATCACTTGAAACTGGGAGTCAGAGGTTGCAGTGAGCCGAGATCACACCACTGCACTCTAGCCTGAGTGACAGTGTGAGACTCCTTCACAAAAAAATAAAAATAAAAAAGAAGAAGAAGAAGAAAAGAAAGAAGAATCAACTAGAGGCAATAAAAAAAAGATACAGGGGATATCACCACTGATCCCACAGAAATACAAACTTCCATCAGAGAATACTATAAACACCTCTATGTGAATAAACTAGAAAATCTAGAAGAAATGGATAAATTCCTGGACACATACACCCTCCCAAGTCTAAACCAGGAAGAATTCGAGTCCTTGAATAGACCAATAACAAGTTCTGAAATTAAGGCAGTAATTAATAGCCTAACAACCAAAAAAAAGTCCAGGACCAGATGAATTCACAGCCGAATTCTACCAAAGGTACAAAGAGGAACTGCTACCATTCCTTCTGAAATGATTCCAAACAATAGAAAAAGAGGTAATCCTCCCTAACTCATTTTATGAGGCCAGCATCATCCTGATACCAAAACCTGTCAGAGACACAACAAAAAAAGAAAATTACAGGCCAATATCCCCAATGAACATTGATGCAAAAATCCTCAATAAAATACTGGCACACTGAATCCAGAAGCACATTAAAAAGCTTAACCACAGTGATCAAGTTGGCTTCATCCCTGGGATGCAAGGCTGGTTCAACATATGCAAATCAATAAATGCAATCCATCACATAAACAGAACCAATGACAAAAACCATATGATTATCTCAACAGATGCAAAAAAGTCCTCCAATAAAATTGAACACCCCTCCATGCTAAAAACTCTGAATAAACTAAGTATTAATGAAACATATCTCAAAATGACAAGAGCTATTTAAGACAAACCTACAGCCAATATCATACTTAATCAGCAAGAGCTTGGAAGCATTTTCTTTGAAAACTGGCACAACACAAGGATGCCCTCTCTCACCACTCCTATTCAACATAGTATTGGAAGTTCTGGCCAGGGCAATCAGGCAAAATAAAAAAATAAATGGTATTCAAATAGGAAGAGAGGAAGTCAGATTGTCTCTGTTTGCAAATGACAAGATTGTATATTTAGAAGACCCTATCATCTCAGCCCCAAATCTCCTTATATTGATAAGCAACTTCAGCAAAGTCTCAGGATACAAAATCAATGTGCAAAAATCACAAGCATTCCTATACACCAA
>CAUYLG010063750.1:0-12249 GCA_963573385.1 Cacajao melanocephalus
GGAATCTAGCTAAAAGATAACAGGATGATCGAAACCAGAAACACCTGCAGTCACAAGAAACAATGTCTTGACGTAAATATTGTTTATGTGCACCAGGAATAACCATTACCCTTTACGACCATGGATTGTGTGTCTGTCACCTTTATTGTATAGAGCATGTGATTTAGTGATCTATTGTTTTTTACACTGACGTAAACCAGAGCCTGGAAAATGTATATAATCAAAGACTTTGAGAAATAAAGCCGTTGCTGGAGCACAGACTCTTCAACCATCCTGACCCCGCCTGTCTCTCTCTTTCTTCTCGCGCATCCCCCATTCAGGTTGGAATCCTCTTGCTGGTCGAGAGTTCCTGGCATAAGAGCTAAAACTATAAAACTCTCAGGAGAAAATGTAGAGTAAATCTTCACAATTTGCAATAGATTCTTAGATATGACACCAAAAACAATAAAAGAAAAAAAAAACAGATAAATGGGACTACATCTATATTAAAAACAGATGAAACTGACATTATCAAGAAAATGATAGACAACCTACAAAATTAGATAAAATATCTGCAAATCATATATCTGATTAGGAGCTAGTATCCAAAATATTGAAAGTACACTTTCAACAAAAGACAAAAATTCCTGTTAAAAAATGGGCAATGCATTACTGGGTACATACCCAAAGAATTATAAATTGTTCTACTATAAATACACATGCACATGTATGTTTATTGCAGCACTATTTCCAATAGCAAAGACTTGGAACCAACCCAAATGTCCATCAGTGATAGACTGTGTAAAGAAAATGTGGCACATACACACCATGGAATACTATGCAACCATAACAAAGAATGAGTTCATGTTTTTTGCAGGGACATGGATGAAGCTGGAAACCATCATTCTTAAACTAACACAGGAACAGAAAACCAAACACTGCATGTTCTCACTCATAAGTGGGAGTTGAACAATGAGAACACATGGACACAAGGAGGGGAACATCACACACCAGGGCCTGTCAGGTGGCAGGGGGAAGGGAAGGGATAGCATTAGGAGAAATACCTAATGTAGATGACAGGTTGATGGGTGCAGCAAACCACCATGGCACTTGTATACCTATGCAACAAACATGCAGTTTCTGCACATGTATCCCAGAACTTACAATAATAATTTTTTTAAATGGGCAATGGACATGAACATACATTTCATGTACAAATAGCCAAAAAGCACACAAAGATTAATCAACTTAATTGGTCACTCAGGAAATGCAAATCAAAACCACAATGAGATACCACTTCACCCACATTGGAGTAGCTATAATAGAAAAAAAAAGTGCTGACGAGGATGTAGAGAAACAGGCACCTTCATGCACTGCTAGTGGTAATGTGAAATGGTGCAGTCACTATGGAAAACAGCTTGAAAACTCCTCAAAATGTTAAACATAGAATTATCTTATGATCCAGCAATTCTAAGTATATATCTAAAAAAATAAAAACATATGTATACAAACACAAATGTTTACAGCAGCATTTTTAATAACAACCAAAAGGTAGAAACTACCCAAATGTTCATCAGTGTATGAATGGGTAAACAAATTATGCCATATCCATACAATGGAATATTATTCAGCCATAAAAAGGAACAAAGTACTGCTACATACTACAAGTTGGATGAATTTGGGAAAGATTATGGATTGCTCACTTTAAAATGGTAAACTGTATATTGTCTAAATTTACCTCAATAAATATGGGTATATTATTACAGAGATGAAAGTAACCACAGCAACAGTTAAAAGAGGTAAAAAGTGGTTGCCTCTGAAGACTAGGACTTGCAGTGGGGGAGAGATTCACAGTACGAAATTATTACTTTCTAAGTCTTTCCATATACTTATTAATTGATTGCCACATTTTTATTTTAACTGTGTGAATGTATTACTTCAATGAAAAAAGTTTTAATTATTTTTAAAACATAAGTGTTCCAGGATGCTGGAAGGACTGGAAGCTCTCTGTGGATTCTCAGGAAACACCCAAGAATGAACCCTTTTTTTGACACACACAGAAGAATAACCACTCTCCAGAAACCTCTGCAGAAGTGAAATCCAAGGCTGGCAGTTGGAAGGCAGGGGAATGTAAATGCAACATTGTGAGCTGGAATTCAAGGTGAAATCAGATCCCTGAGGCCTTTGTCCCATGGCGACCAGCAGTTCCAGCTGCTGAATTCATCATATCATCATCCTCCCTATGAGTCTGGATTCCTTCCTGATGTTCCATTATGTGTCCTCTTGTAGTGTCTTTTGAGCACGTTCCAAAAATCATCTCAACATCTTCTGGATAATAAACCACACAGTCAATCCATCGGCAAGACTTGCCAGTTTTACTTCCAAAATACGTGTCCACTGGGTTCTGTTTCCACTATCTTCACTACCAACAATTCTTACCACCACTGCCACCACAAAACCAAATTATTTATACTGGAACAACTGCAGAAGCCCCCAAGTGCTGCCCTTCCATCCACACTTCACCTCCAGCTCAGCCCCCACTCATCAGCCACAGTGATGCCTTAATCAAATCCAGTTATGTCACACTCTCACTTGAAACCTTTCAATGGAGTCCTCTTAGTCTTCAAATATTCCCAAATTCTACCTGTAGCTGACAAGGCCCCACACTATTTGGCCCTCTCCAGTTCACTGCCTCTCTCTTTCCTGGCCTTCTCTTTTTTCCTACCCACCCCAGGACCATCACACATGCTCTTCAACCCTCCAGGATGCATGTCCATCCCACAAGCATCTGCCCCATTCTCCCCTGGCTGACTCCTTCATGTCCCAGGTGAAAAGGCACCTGCTAGGGAGATGCTAGCCCCCACCCCAACCAGCTCAGGCCTCTTGCTGCTCAATCTACTACTTTTCCTTAGTAACAGTCTGATTTTAATTAGACTGTATTTAATTATTAGTCTGAGTTCTCTCTCTTTCGAAAGACTATACACTCCATGAATGAAGGTAAGGACTCAAGCCATTTGCGAGCTACTGTTCTTCATCCCTTAACACAGGGTTTGGCACATAGTAGATGCCCCAGAGATGCAACTGAATGAATGAGTCAAGATTCATTCTCTCTCTTTAAGAAAAAGACATTTGTGGTTGAATGTCTACTGCATTTACAAGTAAAATTAAAATTTTTATTTATAAGCTGCTTATAAATCTTTACAAGGATGAATAAAGGCATATATCACAATGTCTAAAGGTAGGAAACTCATTACAAATGAGGAAGAACACTTTAAAATAGGACTCTCACAATTTCATGCACCAGTGCATCTGTTCCAATTATATATCACCAGTCTGAGAAAGTGACAAGTGATTCTGATGTAAGTACTTTTAATAAAGAACTTTACATCAAAAATGTTAAAACCCGAGGTAATGATACTTTTGGACTTCAGAGCACAATCACATCATTAACACAATGTTGAGTCACAAAGCCCGCAGTGAGTTGCAGTGTGATTTTAAATAATTCAAGGGGCTGCTATTATCGGTCCCTCAGAATCCTACACATGTAAAGCAAAGTGAAAAGTTCCCATAGCAATGACTTTGTACCAGGAGCATTTACCGTTATGACTCCCTCATCTTTTCGTGGTCTGAATTCTTCCTGATTCAGTCAGACTGCAGCTATGTATTAGCCTTAAGTTAGAATTTAACAAGAATTTGTGATACTAACTTTCCAGAGGAGAAATACTGAGCCCTGAGTGTGCAGTCAGGGCAGTTCCAGGATGGGGCACGAGCCCACTGTGCCACTCACACCCTCTGCCACGTGTGCCCTGAACCACGTTACATTTGCATAGAGCATATTTTGGAATGTTTTGATGCCACCCCAAAGTCAAGAAGTAGGAGTTGCAGATCCTTACCTCTCCGTATGTGAAGAAATCGAATTCCAGAAGGTTGAAATGTCTTCTCCACAATATCAAATCCAGGTATGGAACTAGGACTTTCAGCTTACTCATTTAGGAAGCTAATAGTTAATGGGTGCCTACTATCTTCAGCCACTGTTCTAAGTTCTCAGGGACACATCAGGTTTTTGGTTTTTGTTTTTTTTAAGACAACTAGTTTTGCTTTCATGGAGTTTATGTTCTAGTAGAAAAAAATGCAGGTTGTAATTTTATTTTTTGACACATCAAATTATTTTGAATTTTATTTAAATACAGAATTCTATGGTTAATAAGTAAAATTATCTTAATAAATTTTCAATTTTTAGATTCTAGAAATTTTAGATTTTCAATTTATGATGGAGCAGTGAAACAGAATACTTTTTAAATTTAAAATAGGGAGGTCAAGGTAACCCTCCACGAGAAGAAGACACTTGAGTAAAGAGGTGTGAGCATTGCCCTGCGAAGGTCTCTGAAGGTCCACCTGAGCAGAGCTGTAAAGCCCTAGTTCAGACATAATAACTGAGGGTGGGAATTTGGAGTACTGACCGTGAAGTTGGCGAGAAAAGAAGCTGCTAGACACATATTTTAGAAGTAGAGTTGAGTTGTGTCACCAAGTAATTGGACTGGTGGTTTGTGCTTTCTTCAGAAGGTGTAGAGATGATTTTGAAACAGGTTCAAGGCACTAGATGGAGACACCTGATGAAACGTCACTAACGAACCCAGACTCAGGCCAACGTCGAGCTGTTTGGTGGCTGAGAAAAGGAAGGAAGCCTTTGCTAGAGTAGAAAGAGAGAGGGAGAGAGTCATAATAGGGGAGGCCAGAGTAGGAACAGGAGCTAAGACTGCAGATCCTTGTAAGACACTAGAAGGCCTGTGGCTTTTATTTTAAGGGAAATACAAGGTGGGTAGAGAGTTCTGACAGAGAGGTGCATGATCCGCCCTTGGTCTTTACCAGGCTGCTAGGTTGATGACAGTCTGTCAAGGACAAGCATGGAATAGGAAATCCAGTGACAGGCTGCTGCAGCAATCCAGGCTTGAGATGATGGCAGCTTGGACCAACATGTTGGAAATAGAGGTGATGAGAAGTGGTCAGAATTCAGACATATTATGTATTATGGAGACAAAGGCAACAGAATATACTGATGTGTTGGATGTGAGAGAAAGAGAGGAATCAGGGATAGCCCTAAGGTTTTTGGCCTGAGCAACTAGAAACATGGCATTGCCAAGCACTGAGGGGGATAAACTGAGTGGGCAAGTTAGGGAAAGAGGAACAGGAGGTCAGCTTTAGACAAGTTAAGTTTAAGATGCCTGCCTGAGAGGAGATGTCCAGGATACAGCTGGATATGAAGTCTGGGCTTCCGCAGACACTCTCTGGCTGAAATGCAAATTCCTGGTACAGTGCTCATCTAAGCTTGCTGTACTTCTTCATAGCCTTAGCTTGAATTTCTCCAGAATGAGAAACAAGATGGTGAAGCTAAATTCTACTGCTTTCAAATCTGCACTGGCCTTATTTCTAAGAAAAATAACCAGTCATCCTGCATTTCACCTAAGAGGACCTTTAATCAAGGAGCTTCCCACCCACACTAACATGGCAGAAACCCAACTGCGCAACTTCAGACACAGTGAGAAATGGAACTTAATATGCTGGCACTGTAATTGAATATGGTACCATTTCTCCAATATCTATAGTATATTTAATCGTTCTCCTACTCTAACAGGAGGATGAAATTTTGTTTTTTATATCCTTGTAGGACAAAATTTTAAAAGCCTGGGGAAGATCCAAAGTAGCTAAGTTGATCCAAAAGAGCCACACTCGATGTATCTAAATAACCTTCTCTATGGTTAATAAGGAATCGATGCCAGTGGAATGATCATATTTTAAAGCTTCTCCTATAAATGTGACATATGCATCCCCATGTGTCAGCATAATCTCTGCTGAAAACATTTCAGTGAATGATGAGTTGATTGGCCCCAATTTGAAAAGCATAGTGTATAAAAACATAATTTCAGGGGGCCAACATTATGACAGAGTCTATATTCTGCTCATACACAAAACCGGTTTGAACTGTTTTGAGAATTTTGATAGTCTGTAAATGCCTGCAGCCAAGAAACGTGGCCAGATCGGAGAAGGAGGAAAGAGAAGGAAGGAAATTCACAACTGTTGGGCAACTATTCTCAGCCAGGCAATGCTTGAGAGAAAATGGGAGGGCAGGGAGATTGATAGATAATCACTGTTTTCACCACCAAAGGAACAGCAGCATAGAGATGAAAAGAACATTGGTTTTGCAAATGCAGACCCCTCTTGCCAATCCCAGCTCTTTCCCTGACTGTGAGATGTCAGACAAATTATGTCACTTCTCTGACCCTTGACTTTTACATCTGTGAAAGGAGGGTAACAATGGATGCTTTCTAGGTAGCTAAGAGAATTGAACCAGGTTTTATTTGCATGCTCTCTCTCTCTCTCGCTCTCTCTCTCTCTCTCACACTCACACACACACACACATACACACACACACACACACACACACACACACACACACAATGTGCTTTTTTCTAATCTCAATGTATTACAAATGGCATATTAGTAAGGCTCCACTCTGATGCAGAAGATATCTGAACCACAAAAAAGGTACACACCACGGTTTAGAAGACCAAAGAGAAAAGGAAACATGCAGGCCATTTCTGCTAAGATGCCATGCAGGGTATTGTTATTCAACAGCTTAGAGACTTGAAAGGATAAACAAAGCCCAACACAGGTCTCTATTTTCTGTCCACTATATATGTCGGTCACGTTGGAGCTCTCTCCTGTGGTATCCTCATTCATTTTAGTTGAGTGTATCTCAGAACCTATGGCCTTGTAAGTGAAATGCCTCCAAAAGAAATTCTGATTTAAAATATATGAGATATATCAGTGAAAAGGTTTCCTGATTATACGGGGGAGTAGAAGACATTTAAAAAAAAAAAAAAACTTTGTAAAAATTCCTCACAGTTTTCTGTCAAAAAACACTTTGCCTGGTATTAACGAGAAGTATCCATAAGAGAAGTCTGCTCTGCAAACTGCTGATTCATCAGGAATTTTAATTCCTTTGTTAATTTTTTTATTTTTACTTTATTTTATCTTTTGCCTGTTGTGAATAACAGGAAGGATGAGGAGCCATTCCACAGCCTGGATCACAGCAGTATATCCAGAAAAATGGACGGCATATGGAGGCTGGGATGAAGCAGGAAGGTGAGAGGGTAGCGAGAATCAAAACCCTGGAGAGAGAGAGAGGAGGACAGCCAAAAATGAAGGAAGTTGGCTTGCCGATCCCATCCCAAGGGGACCTTAACTTTCAAATGAGAATAGTACCTCTGATTTGCTCTTTAAGCAAATATTGATTGGGTTTTTCAGAGTGACTCAGATGTGAGAAATTCCATGGCTCTCTGCTAGAAGCAACAGTGGATAGATTGGCACCTTTTCCATTGAATTTGCCATCAAGCCAGATGAAGAAATAAACAATAGCAAGTGAGGGGAGGAAAGTCATCGCGCTACTTTTCCTCGGGTTTTTTTTTTTTTGACACGTCTTCTCTTGCGTAACAAAATCATCTCAAGAAACAGCATCTGTTCTAGAGGAACTGAAGAAAAAAACCTGAAATGTGAGACTGCAGCATACTTGCTGAATATGAAGTGCTTTCATTTGAAAACTCTGAGCTATCTACATATGGTGAACCTCCTTGGGAAAGATGGGACACATCTCGTAGGACAAAGAGGACCTCCACCGTGACCCATGCAATGGCATGCACTGAGCAGAGGGAGAGCTCAAAGCCACATGCAGGCATACCAGGAAGAGGTATGTTGCCACAGGATCAAGGACAAGGATGCAGGTCTGTGATGCTAGGGTCTCCAGCTAAGTCCGTAACCAAAGAAGGCGTTCAAAACCTGGGCTCTCTGCAGTAAGGTCTCTGCCATGGAGCATGGCTTCAAACTGCCTTTTCCCTGGGAGAGGGTAGGAAGCATTGAGGCCAACTTTGCTGTGGGCCTTAGCGGACAATACCCTTTGTCATTGGTACACACTTCCTTGGTTTCATCTTTTCCTGACTTTTGTCATCAAAGAGTTAAGATTCAAGAGTAAGATTAGGTGTGAACTGAAGGAAAAGGAGTCACATGTAGCCTGAGTCCCATGTCAGAGAGACAAGGGTAATCCCCGTGACTCACCTGTCCCTAGCCCAGCTCCCCCAGGGCTCCCTACACACATGGAGCAATGCCCATAGGGGCAGGAGAGAGAATCAGAATCTCCTGGGGGACTTCTCTTATCAAGGAGGGGAATGCATACTTCACTTAGCAAACTAGCTGCGTGCATGCACACACACACACAAAGTGTATGCGTGTTTTGTACTTTCCTTTTCTCCTATAAACATATTGTTTTGACATCATAGAACCACAAGTGTCATAAAATGAAGATGAACACCTAAAACACTTAACCCCTACAGTAAGTATACTGACTTACTCAGCTAACTACACTCAAACATTTTTTGAATAATCTCTCCCACTCTTTCTGAGGTTTGAACTGTTCAACGAACAAATGCCACTCACTGTTCACTGTGAAATATTCATTTACTATCTTTAGGTTCTGAAACAGATATGACCTGTCTTCACATTAGCACATCTCTTACTACGGATCCATTGAAAAGCACTACATAGTAGCTTTTGTTTCATCCTACTCAAACCCTCTTAAAGCAAATGTCAAAAATTATTTTGTGATTTTAAAAATGCACTGATGGGTATATACTGACAATAATTGAAAACAGGGTCTCCAATGGAGACAGTTGTACACCCATGTTCATAGAAGCATTGCTCACAATAGCCCAAGATGGAAGCAACACAGTGCCTGCTGACGGACAAACCAATCAACAAAACGTGGTCTACGCACACAATGAGAATCTTTCAACTTTTGAAAGGAAAGAGATTCTGACACATGCTACAACATGGATGAACCTGGAGGACACCATGCTAAGTGAAAAAAGCCAGTCACAAAAAAAGACAAACACTGTATGATTCCACTTGGATGAGGTAGCTAGAGTAGTCCCGTTCACACAGACAGAAAGCAGAATGGTGGCTGCCAGGGCCTAGGGGTGACGGGGAATCAGAAGTTTTGTATAACGGGTGCAGAGTTTGTTTTGCAAGATGAAAAGAGCACTGGAGATTCATTGCACAACAATGTGAAGGTACTTAACACCACTAAACTGTACCCTTAAAAATGGTTAAGATGATAAATTTTATGTGCTGTGTGTTTTACCACAATTAATTTTTTTTAAATTTAATATGTATAGTACAGGGCGGGGTGTGGTGGCTTACACCTGTAGTCCCATCTGCTTGGGAGGCTGAGGTGGGAGAATTGCTTGAGCCTGGGCAGTCGAGGCTGCAGTGAGCCATGATTGTGCCACTACACTCCAGCCTGGGCACCACAGCAAGACCTCGTCTCAGAAAATAAATAAAAGTAAAAATAAAATGTATCATACAATCTATCATTCTGCTAAATGAAAAAGACTTTAGGAAAGAGGTGAAATTTCAGCAGGTACCCCTGGCAAAGAGTGGGGCTGGGAGAACAGACGTCTTGGGAAGGGATTCAGAGGCAAAGGGAGCAACATGGAGAAGTCCATCTGGAATCCACTGGCATGCTCCCAACAGATTCCTGACGGAGCAAGTGTCTCTACGGGCTAGGGACGTCCTTGTGTGAATGTACTCTTAGCAGAATGCTGGCTAGGACTGGAGCTAAAGGGAGAGCTTTGGGTGTGGATGGACGTGAGGGGTAATAGCAACTGTAGGAGTTGGATGAGAGAGGTGATGCTGTCAGAGCAGTGGGTGAGAAAAATGAAGTTGGCAGCTGCATGAAAGATTGACTTCAGGGAGCCATGCCAGAAGCAGGAAAGCCGGTGAGGGATGGATTGTAATTACTGGTCTTGAAACATAAGCATTTCCTTGCCATTAAATTGATCTGACCACAATAAGTCACAGTATTTACCCAGTCCTACAGTAAAATAGCTCAGTATGTTACAGTAACAAGTCTGCAAGGAAACCCCAACATTAAAGTCCCAACAGATGCAAAAGGAAAATACTGAAAAAAGGAAATCTTAAAAAAGGGGGTGAAATGGAGGAGAAATATAAAGACCAACACGTAGGGAAATACATTGCAAAACCAATTTGTATTGGCAAACTAGAAATCCCTTTTTTTCCAAAAAAGCTGAACTATGTAACAGTAGCCAAGGCAATATATTAACATTTCACACACTGATGAGCACTTCTTCTTAAGATTGTCGAGTAAGCAAAAACTGTAAGAAGAGAGAATCATGTACATTAAAAAGAAGCACAGAAGGAAATCAAGCATCAAATATTTTATGGAAGAGTAAGGGTCCCATTCCCAGCAGAGCCTGGGGTACGAGTGAGGGAGAGGCAGGGAAAAGTGTGTGTACACACATGTATGTCACACACACCCCAGAGTGACAGAGGGCTGGTGGCTGCATACGGCAGAAGATATAGGATAGAGCCCAACAGACAAAAGAACAGGGTGATGGTGCTGGCTTACATACAGACCTGATTGTCAAAGATATTTGCTGGTGAGAATGAGCTCATGAAAGAGCAGAGATATTCCTAAAAATAACTTAAATGTAAACCTCAGTTCAGGACACTTTTAGAGTGCCTTGGACAGTCAACTTAACCTCATGAAGTCTCAATAAATACACATCCAAAACAAAATGAATGCATTTAGTTGAGATGATTAAAAATAATGTACACTGAGTGCCTGGAATACTGCCTGACACATCGTAGTTGCTGAAACAAACAACCAAACAAAAAAGCAGTAACTATAATGAAAATAGTGTGGCATTATTTACATATGTACATATAGACTACTATTGATCATTTCAAGAAGTTTACCTAGTCATATATCTTTTCAACAATATGCATTTACTGAGCATCTCTTATATGGCAAGCGTTAGGTGCTGAAGGGATGTAGCACATCTCTGCCTTTAACAAGCTTAGAATGTACCCTGATGTACCAGTATATGCACTCTCCAGAGCCTCACATGTGGATACCAAGATGGTCAAGAGTACAGGTGAGAACCTTAGCTGATGGAGGATGGGAAGACCCTGGTCACCATCCACCAAAGGCCCAGGCCAAGGTCATGGTCATCCTGTGATGTGCTAGTGCTGCCCCTACCGGAAGGAGGGCTTGAAGACTTTGGGGTCTTAAATTCCCAAGGAGTCGGAGATGGACCTCCTCAGATTGCTCAGCCACCATGCTTCAGAAAATGGAAAAGAAGAGGAGGAACAAAGTGAAGAAGTGAGTCCTCAGATGCGGGAGGGGCGGCCAGCTGACCCAGAGAGGAAGGTAGTCAGCTGGATCTGGCTCTCTCTTGGTGGCACCAATGCATCCTGAACCCACAAGGGGTTCCCGGCCACAGCAAAGAGCCAGAGGCCTGAGGGTGCTGCTACCAAAAGAGAAGAGAGGTGTGAAACATGAGTGAGTCTCTCCATCCCCACGGTCCACAACACTGTCATTTTGATCTTCTTTTCCTTTTTTTTTTTTTTTTAGCTAGAGTCTCACTCTGTCACCCAGGCTGGAGTGCAGTGGCACAATCTCGGCTCACCGCAACCTTCGCCTCCCGGGTTCAAGCAATTATCTTGCCTCAGCCTCCTAAGTAGCTGGGATTACAGGTGCGCACCACCACATCCAGCTAACTTGTGTTTTTAGTAGAGATGGGGTTTCACCACGTTGGTCAGGCTGGTCTCAAAATCCTGATGTCATGATCTGCCTGCCTCAGCCTCCCAAAGTGCTGGGATTACAGGCATGAGACACCACGCCCGGCCTTGATCTCCTTTTTCAAACAGATGTTGAAATCTTCTTCCTGTCCCTCCCCCATCCCACACCCAATTCTGCTTCCTGAATTCCTGCCTCCCCTATTGATACTACCACCCATCTGTTTCCCTACATAGAAACTCAGGAGTCGAGAGAGATCCAAGATGGCCGATTAACAACAGCTCAGGATTGTAGCTCCCAGTGAAAGTGCAGAGAGCGAGTGGACGCCGCACTTTCAGACGAATTTTTGTTGCCCACAGAATGGAAGATTCCCGGCGGAGGAGCCACAGGGGTCGCCAGCGCGACTTTTTTGGCCGGCGCAGCTATTTTGCCGGCGCCCCAGCACGGCGCTTCTCGGCGTGGAGTATACGGGACGACTCCGGCTCGGCTGGTCCCATCCCCACAAGGAGAACAGCAATTGGAAGCACTGAGGACTGAGAGTTTCACAGTAAGCACAGCTGAACCGGGAAGGTCCAGCTGTGTGGGGAA
This sequence comes from Cacajao melanocephalus, assembly GCA_963573385.1. Classification (NCBI taxonomy): domain Eukaryota; kingdom Metazoa; phylum Chordata; class Mammalia; order Primates; family Pitheciidae; genus Cacajao; species Cacajao melanocephalus. The sequence continues at coordinate 12,218 of CAUYLG010063750.1, forward strand.
GGGGCGTCCGCCAAAGGAAAACTAAGAAACAG
>CAUYLG010063751.1:0-11221 GCA_963573385.1 Cacajao melanocephalus
AATTGGAAGTAAATCACTCCTCAGCAATCGCATAGCATTTCACAGGTTTAAGTAAAACACTGGTTGGCTGCTTGTGTATTATTTTCATCCCTTATTCCTTCTTGTCTCCATTGTTAAGCACAATTATTGGCATAAAAGAGGCTTTTAATACCCATTTTTAGACTGCATTCCAGCCTGGGCAATAGAACAAGAATCCCGTTCTCTCTCCCTCTTTCTCTTCCTCTTTCTTTCTCTCTTACATTCTTTTTTTTCTTTCTTTCACTCTCACTTTCTTTCCTCTTTTTCTTTCTTTGAAAAATGAAAAAATAAAAAAAATAAAATGGATAGAAACACAAAGCTAGGAGACTCAATAACTTGATCAGGAAGAGCCCATTTAGAAAAACTGCCTATTATCCCAAGGCAAACTAAATGAAGGAGTTTAGAGTGGGAAAGGAATCCACAGAGAGGATCTAGTTTGCCTTGAGTTTGCTTTTTTTTCATAGCATTTTTGTTCATAAACACAGTGTAGCCAAGAAAACCCCTAACCACTAATTACTGTGGTGTAAAAATTTTTATAAATAAAATAACATTAGAAATCCCCAAAGCATGAATGATTTTGCAGAACCAATGATTTTTTAAATGTGCCAGAAATCAACACATTTTAGAGAAACAACACATTTTAGAGAAACAAAACCAAAAACTGTGACTATTTGAGTTCAATTGTGAATACAAGAAATTGCTAAAAAAAAAAAAAATTCTTCCTTGGACATATCCTACTGGTCACTATGGTTGCTGGTAAGTTTGAGGATGTGAGTTTGAGTGTGGAAGAAAATGGGAAAATAGATGAGCTACTAACCAAATGTATTTATATTTTCTCTATTTTATAATGAGATATAGGAATAATCTGTCTAAATGTCTTAAATTTAATTTCTACTGGCCTCCAGGTAGCATGAAGCTTTCAATTTATTTTTATTTTTATTTTTTAGTGAAACAACAGTCAAATCAGAAGAAGTGGATAAAAATGGACAGCCTTTGCTATTCCTCTCTGTACCACATATTAAAATTAGGAGCTTTGGGCAGCTGTCACGCTTGTTATTTATTGCCAAAACTGCAAAGCTGAAGGAAGCACAAGCGTGTGTTGAAGGTGATCTTAGTCCTCCAGTCTGTGATTTGTACTTGTAGAAACAGTCTTGCTGGGGAACTGGGGAAAGTGTCGGAGGGTCATTTGTTAGAGTCTCTTGAAAAAAGTTCTACAATCTACAAGGTAGAAAGTCAAATGTACAACTTCATGAAAACGTTCTTAATTTTCCTTGGCTGCAATATTATGCTCCTATCAAATTTCTGCTTTAAAATGAAAGGCCTGCTACATTACCACTAGTAAGTTTCTAGGTTTCTAGTTTTAGCATGTGGTTTGAAAGAGAACCTTCTCAGCCTCTGGAAAGCACAGGGGGGCTGTAGCCTGTTAGGTCAGTGTCAGGAGAGAAGACAGATGACAAAGGCAGACCTCTGAATCCACTCTCTCCCTCGGCATACTGTTACGATGAATGAAAATCTATTTCCTTTAAAATGAATGTGCACTCTTCCTTTAGCAGAGACAGCCTTTAGTTATCTCTCTTTCCACTTTTCTCAGCCGTATTCCATCGTGGACCTCACAGCCTTCTGTGAATAGTTACAGTCATTCAACACTGTGGCAAATATTTTCCTTCTTCTTAAAGATATGTGATGTTCGCACTATCATCTAATCATCTAACATGCAAAAAATGAATGTGTTTGCCTGTTATAATCATGTTGTAAATGTTTCTTATGAGTAGAAATACCTAATCATAGGTAATGATGTATGTGTTTTGCTTTTTGGAATTACGTGATCAGTGGGTTTCTGGGACATGGTATTTGAATTCTGCCCATTTCTGTGTGAGATGGGATGATGGTCTTTTATTAAGATCTAAACCTCAAGACTGCAGGGTCTTTGTTTTATGTCTTGCCTATTATTCCTTATTAGGTGAGAGTATCAAGTCTTGAAGAGTAAAGCTGAATTCAAGAAGATAGTTAATAGATGGATTGTTCATTCAATTCAGCTTAATTGATAGACATAATACATAGATTTCTATATAGCTAGATACTTGTCCATTAGCTAAATACTTATCCTTTGCTGCATTTTGCTGTTTCTGCAAGAAGTTTGCCTTAGTTTCAGGTCCGTGTTGCATGGTACATGGCAATTTGGTAGTCAGGTTTATGTCATTCCTCAGAATTCATTAGTTATGTCTTTTTGTCATCTATGTGATGACAGCCATAAGGTTGTTAAGTTGAGATACTCAATAAATGGTTAATTCCTTGGTATTTGCTCTGCTCTTCTTTCCTCCAGTGAAGTCTTCTTCTCAGCCCAAGGCTGTGGCATAGCCCATGGCCGCATGGGAAGGTTAATGCCATCACTATACTTTTCTTCATGTCATTTAAGTCAAGCTTTCTAAATTAGTCTCATAGGCCTTCCTCCCCCAACCCCATCTCAATGTATATATATTTTCATCTTTCTCAAATTTTTTCATTCTAAACAAGGGTTTTCCCCTTTCTCCTTCAATTTCAACCATATCGGATTTTAACGTTTACCAAATTCTGTTTTCAGCACCTCTAGGTTCAACTTTCACATGTATCAGCCTTGATCATGAAGTGGTGTTTGTTTTTCAATATAACTTTAATATATGTATGTATGTATGTATATGTTGCTAGATGTGTTTTCCAACTCTAAGATCACATGGCATTGTGAATATGAAGCAGTTTGAATTGGTGCAAAAAACTGGTAGTGGGTCTGTTGGCTTAGGAAAGAATGCTATTTTGGAAAGAAAGCTTTTATAAATACCCAGCACTGGTACACATACACACATACAAACATGCACATATAGTTCTATGATAAGGAGGTCATTATTTCTCTATCTTCAAATAAATTCCTGATATACTAATTGAATGTACATTCTGAACAATGCCTCACAGCCAATGAAAAAAGAAATAATGAATAAAGGTGTTGGTCTTTGTGCTATTAGGGAGATATGTAGATGATATTATAAACTAGAGCATCTCATGAGATAGAAGAAATTTCCTAAAAGCAATGGAATCTCAGACATAGCGATGAATTCTAATTGGGTGGGATTAGAAAAAGCTTGATGAAAGAAACACATTTGAATAGACTTTGAAGGATTTATGAGTCTTAATGTTTGTTGTGCTAGAAGACAAAAGGGTAATTTTTATTTGTCTCTTTTTTTTTTTTTGTCAGCTAACAGAGACCCCATAGTAAAAATCCTGGGCTCCGATTATAATACAATGAAAGAAGACTCAATTGCATTAAATAGTCTTGATAAAATTACCAGAGATGATGATCCTGAAAGTGAAATTAAGAAGAAGGTTGCTATGCTGCTTAAGCAATTGGATCGGCACCTCCTCAATCATTCTCTAAAACATATTACATTGTGAGTCTTTTTTTAAAAAGGAACCTCTATTATATTGAGCCAAGATTGCACCACTGCATTCCAGTCAGGGTGACAGAGCAAGACTGTCTCAAAATAGACGGATAAGTAAATAATAAATAAATTTAAATTAAAAAATAACCTTTAAAAATTAGTTACAAAGTTGCTTTCAGAGTTTTATAAAACACACACAAGAAAAATGAAGCATGGAAGTTATTGCTATGGATTTAACTTTACATTTTATTGGAACAAACAATTTTCTTGGGATTCATTTATTCTAGTTCTAAAAATTAAAAGTTGCAGGTAACATCACTAAAACATTCTGGTGGGATTTCATGCAATTCTGAAGACATCAGGTGGCCTTATTATTTTCAAAGGCTCTTAAGACTATTATGCAAATTACTAAATTATAATGCCAATATCATGTAGAGTTTATATAGTCCAAAGCCTGTTCATTTTTCTAATATTTTTAATATTAGAATATTATCAGTACAAAACAAAGTGAATATTTAATGGAGTACGTTTAATGTTGCATTAAACATGAATCACTAATGTCCTGATGTGTTGACAGTGCTGCTATAAAATTATAGCACAGCTAAAATTAACTGCAATTTTAATTATTAAAAAAATATATTTATCGTGATATAATGAAATGTGTTCATGCGTTTCCTGTTTAAAGTATTTAAGCTGACATTTTAAACATTCATTTCAGAGAAATAAGTTTAAATCCCGTGACAGTGAAGAAGGATATAGAACTGCTCAAACGTTTCTCAGGAAAAGGAGACCAAACAGTCTTGGAATCCATTGAATATACTTCAGGTTTGATGCTTTCTCAGGCTCATTTTATGTTATTTACATTTTTATAATTATATTTTCAAAATGCTTTCAATGTCTACATTACAGGAGAGGGTTTAAGAAGGGGAAAACTTAAAATTTCCACAATATTTATTTTGTGGAAGCCAACACTTTTTACCAAACTCTAGGTTAAGGGACTCCTGTTAATTGCTTGATGATTGATTTCAGATTATGAATTTTCAAATGGATGTCGAGCCCCACCTTGGAGACAAATTCATGGGGAAATTTGTTATGTGCTGGTGAAACCTCATGATGGTGAGACTCTGTGCATTACTTGCAGTGCAGGAGGAGTATTTTTAAACGGTGTAAGTAAATTTTTAAAAACATAACTAAAGCCAGTGGACTTTGGTTGTAAGCTGTAAATGTCTCAAGGGTTGTGTCCCAATGACCACAGAGAATGAATTATTGTTCTGTGGGATGGAAGCTGATTCCTTTGATATATGCTTGCTGGGCAAATCCAAAATAGCTTCAGAATTAGCTCTCTTATTCCCCACTGCAGGTCATTAAGTCAATCTGATAAGAAACAGGCTTCCAAGTGACCCATTCCATGTTATAAACGTTTTTAACATAATCACTTCACTGTTCGTTACACAGCTACCAAAGGATAGAAAGGACAAAAAAGGAACATTGAGGTGATACAGACATCATAACTGCAGCTTGCATCCAAAGAGTTGGAGGGACAAAGGGACAGAGAGGGACTTATCTGAATGTAGAAGGTTGGAGACAGTGCCCCATGAAGCCAGGATCCAGACCTCTGGGGTGCGGGGGTGGGCCCTTCCAGGCTGTGCTGGTCCCCACAGAGTTTAGACCATCTCCATGAGGTGGGATCCAGATCTCTGGAGAGTGAGTGGGCACTGCCCAGTTAATGCTGGTACCTCGGGAAGAGGATCCTTATACAGCTGGCAGAGCTGGGACCCAGACCTTTAAATATGGAGCACTGGATTGCTGATAGTGGTATTTCCCAAGGGGTGTGGTGAGCCTGGTTCTGGGACTGTTTAAAAGAAACTAACCTGGAAACTGGAACCAACTGTTTCTACTGGAAGCAACTGCCACTGCAAGGAAGGAAGGGCTGTTGCTGGGGTGACTCTAGCAGGGACAGTGGGCCAGCAGGAAGGAGCAGGTCCCTCCTTCCTCTCCCAGCCTTTCAGTCTTCCTTCAGCTGATTCTAATGATGGAGCCTAACCTAGCCTGGCAGAGGAGAAATACGACAGTGCAGATTCTCTGCCTGAGTAGCACAAAGTAGAGGCTGGGTGGCTGGGCTTTGAGCTGAGTGATAAACAGCACACAGTGTTCTAGGTTAAAACACTTTTAGTCTCATCCCTATTCACAGAACCAACTAGAAGGAGCTTAGCTTTCACCTCTGCAACATCCTGCCCTCAGTATCTTCAACGTAAATTTGAAACTCAGAAGCAAAATTCTACAAGGAGCACCCAAGTGTTTAATGGGGACCCAGCCATCACAGGGGACTGTTGGGAGGGTTATGACACCTTGGCTTGGGTTGGTACCAAAATGCTGGAGCCTCTTTTCTGATTACCTATAGGCATTTTTCTGACATGCCTTTTGGTGCTTTTCTTACTAGCATGACACTGAAATCATTTCTACAAAGAGGAAGTAGAAAAATAAGATTTTGCTTTGATTTGTCATGATATCTTAGAAAAATGAAATCTCTAATTAGGAATAAAGAGACAAAAGGAGAAATGATTTTTTTGACCTTCTGGAGGTGGGCAGGGAGTCTTTATTTCTATCAAAGGTTATTATTGATCTATGTACATACAACTTATTTAGCATGGAAATATCTAAGTATCCCTTTAAATTAAAAAAAATGAAAGGACCATAAAACTACTCAATAATTACAACTAAATTTAAAACACACTAGTCATATGTATAGAAATGTTTTTGTGTATACAGTTATATATAACACACTACATTTATATATATTTATATAGATACAGTTGTGTGATGTGTGTGTATACATATATATATATTGTGTTATAGAGGAACAGGAAATAAAGGGAAGAAAAGGAAAATGAGGAAAAGAAAGAGACAAGAAGAGAGAGGGAGACACATGGGTGTATGGACAGATCCTTACATAGAGATCTAGAAAATAAGCCTGTAGCAACCATGCCACAGAGAGAAGAACAGAGTGTGACAAACAGGAACATTGGCTTTTTCATGGTGAAATTCTAACCTTGAAGCCTTTTATGACTTCATCAACTAAGGCTTGTAAAGTCATAATGCATTTTCAGAGTAGAGGAGAGTGGAGAGAAGGAAGCTCTCACTCCTCTGCTGAATAGCAGAGTGCCTTACCTGCATATAGGAGGTACTCGGTAAATGCTTGCTGAATGAATAAACAATTCAATGAATGAAGGAATGAGTGAATGAATGGATAAATAGATAACATTAAATTAAGGGGGAAGGATTTTGCCTATACATTCCATGGATAAAGACTACCATACATATTCTTCAGAGATGAAAACAATACATGTGCTTAACTTGTGATGTATTGATCAGGTTCTTATAATTGTTCTCATGTTAATCATAGAACTAAACTTTTTTTTCCCAAAGGGCAAAACAGATGATGAAGAGGACATTGACTATGAGAGAAAAGGTTCCATTTATAAAGATCTTGTCACATTTTTAAGAGAAAAATCACCACAATTTTTAGAAAATATGTCTAAACAGGTAAGTTTTATGGTTTCTTTTGAGCTTTCATAGCATTATGTTACTAAACTACAACTTTCTATGGTACAAGAAAAACAGTAATTTTGCCTATTTTTGGATTATTAGTGTTTTTTTAACAACACAATATAAAAAATATTGTAAATGTACCATTGTTCAGGGTTCGGTGGCATTAATTACATTTACAATGTTGTACAAATATCACTATTGTTGATTTCTAAGTCTTTTTCATATCCCCAACTTAAACTACACCCCTTAAGCAATAATTCACCATTTCTTCTCCCCTGATTTCTGGTTAACTCTGATCTTTTGTCTATTTCTATGAGGCTTCTTATTTTAGATATTTCACATCACTGGAATGGTACAATATTTGTCCTTTTGTGTCTGGCTTCTTTCATTTAGCATAGTGTTTCCAAGGCTCATCCATGCTATAGCATGTATGAGAATTTCATTCCTTTTATACTTGAATACTATTTTGTTTATGTATAGACCACATTTGGTTTATGCATTCATCCACTGATGGACACTTGGGTTGTTTCTACCTTTTGGCTATTGTGAATAATGCTTCTATGAATATTGGTGTACAGGTATCTGTTGAGTTCTTATTTTCAATTCTTTTGGGTCTGTTCCTAAAAGTGTTCCTAAAAGTGGGTCATATGGTAATTCTGTATTTAACTTTTGGAGGAACTGCCAACCTGTTTTCCATGGGGGCCACACCATTTTCATTTCCACCAGCAATATCCAAAGATTCCACTTTCTTCACATCCTTGTTAACACTTCTTATTTTCTAGATTGTTGTTTAATTACAAACATCATAGCCAGTGTGAAGAAGTATCCCATTGTGGCTTTGATTTGCATTTCCATAACAATTAGTGATATTGACCATATTTTCATGTGTTTGTTGGTTATCTGTTTATCTTCTTTGAAGAAATGTCTATTTGCGTCATTAGCCTATATTTTAAATTGATTCTTTTTGTTGAGTTTTCATTTTTGTATATACTGGATAATAGCCCCTTATCAGATAGAAGGTTTACAAATGTTTTACCTTATTCTGCGGATTGCCTTTTAACTTTCTTGATAGCGTTCTTTGACACACAAACATTTTAAATTTTGATAAAGCCTAATTTACCAATTTTTTTCTTATGTTGCCTGTGCTTTTATTATCATATTTAAGAAATCATTGCCAAATCCAAGGTCATGAAAATTTGCCTCCATGTTTTTCTCTAAGGATTCTATAGTTCTGTAAGGATTGTATTAGCTCTTAAATTTAGACATTCGATCTCTTTTGAGTTGATTTTTGTCTATGGTGTAAGATAAGGCTCCAATTTCATTCTTTTGCATGTGGGTATTCAGTTTTCCCAGCACCATTTGTTGAAGAGATTGTTCTTTCTCCATTGGATGGTCTCGGCATCCTTGTTGAAGATCAATTGATCATAGATGGAAGAGTTTGCTTGGGGACTTTTAATTCTATTCCATTGGTCTATATGTCTGTCTTTCTATCAGTATCACATTGTTTTGATTACTATAGTTATCTTAGATTTCACATCAGGAAGTGTGAATCCTCAAACTTTGTTCTTGTTTTTTAATACTGTTTTGGCTATTTGATATTCCTTGACACTCTATATGAATTTTAGGCTTGGTTTTATATTTCTGCAAAAAATACCATTGGGATTTTGATAGAGATTTCATTGAATTTATGAATTGCTTTACATAGTATTGCCATCTTAACCATATGAAGTCCTGCTTATGAACAGGAGATATATTTCCATTTATTTGTGTATTTAATGGTTTTCAGCACTGTTTAGTAGTTTTCAGTGTACAGGTTTTTTTCCTTTGTTACATTTACTCATTAATATCTTATTATTTTTATGTTACTATAAATGAAATTGTTTTCTAAATTTCATTTTTGATTATTCACTGCTGGTTTATAGAAATACAACTTTTTGAGTGTTCAAATCAGATCTAATTACTGAGTCTTAAAGTTAAGATTGGATTTCACAACTTCACTGAATTCATTTAACTCTGTGTGTGTGTGTGTGTGTGTGTGTGTGTGTATTGTTAGGTTTTTCTGCATACGAGATCATGCCATCTGCATACAGAGAGAGTTTTACTTCTTCCTTTCCAATTTAGACACTTTTACAATTTCTTTTCCTTGATTAATTACTGAGGCTAGGACTTCCTAGACTATGTTGAATAAGAGTGGTGAAAGCTGGCATACTTTTCTGATTTCTGATCTTTTTTGAGATGGAGTCTCATTCTGTCACACAGACTAGAGTGCAGTGGCATGATCTTGGGACACTGCAAACTTCACCTCTCCTCCCAGGTTCAAGTGATTCTCATGCCTCAGGCTCCCGAGTAGCTGGGATCACAGGCACCTGCTATCATGCCCAGCTAATATTTGGGTTTTTAGTAAAGATGGGGTTTCAACATATTGGCCAGGCTGGTCTCGAGCTCCTGGCCTCAAATGATATGCCTGCCTTGGCCTCCCAAAGTGCTGGGATTACAGCTCTGAACCATCATGCCTAGCCTGATTCCTGATTTTAATTGAAAAGCTTTTAGGCTTTCACTATTGATCCTGATTTTAGCTGTGGAATTTTCCTATATGTCCTTTAGCATGTTGAGGAAGTTTCCTTCTATTCAGTTTTTCTTTTCTTTTTCTTTTTGAGACAGAGGCTTGCTCTTGGATTGCAGTGGCATGATCTTGGCTCACTGCAACCTCCACCTCCTGGGTTCATGCAATTCTCCTGTCTCAGCCTCCCTAGTAGCTGAAATTCCAGGCATACACCACCACACATGGTATTTTTAGTAGAGATGGGGTTTTGCCATGTTGGCCAAGCTGGTCTCAAATTCCTAACCTCAGGTGATCCACCTGCTTCCCAAAGTCCTGGGATTACAGGTATGAGCTACCATGCCCGGCCTGCTTTCCTTTTCCTGGTGCACCCATCACTTGGTAGACCTTCCTGAGAAAAAGATGCACATGGGAGGGAAAAAATGGAGGATTTGCATATTAGAGAATACCTTTATTATTTTCTCATAGTTGCTTCTTGAGTAATGGTTTGAAATTTTTAATTTTTAGTTAGCATTTCAAAGGCTTATGTTTCTATGTGAACTGTTTTGGCTTTTTCCCTTCTTTGGGAGCCTTTAGGATCTTCCTTGGTGTTCTGTAATTTTTGTGGTATGGCTTATGCAGATTTTTGTTTGTTTTTGAGCTTGGTCTATGCTTTTGCATCTATCATTAATTTATTGCTTTTATGGATGTATATTATTTCATTGTATGGCTATGCCACAATGTGTTTATCCACTCACCTGTTAATGGATGTATGGTCATTTCAGGTTTTGGGCTATTGCAAATAAAACGACTAAGAACATTTTTGTACAAGGATTTGTATGATCATATAGTTTCATTATGCCTAGATAAAAACCTAAGAGTAAAATGGTAAGGTCATATGGTAGTTGTATGTTTAACTTTTTAAGCAACTGGTAAACTGCTCTCCATAGTGGTTGCAATAATACACATTGATGTTGGCAATATATGAGTGTCCCTGTTCTTCCACTACCCATCACTAACTGGTATTGTCACTCTTTTAACTACAGACATTCTAATAGTTGTATACTGGTATAACATTTTGTTTTAATTTGCATTTTTGAATGCATCTTTTCTTGTGTTTATTTGCCATTCACATATCTTATGTGATAAAGTGCCTATTCAGAGTTTTTGTCCATTTTTTAATTTGGGCTATTCAGTTTCTTATTGAGTTGTTACAGATCTTTATATATGTTATTGGCTTATATATTCAGTCAGATATATTATTTATAAATATTTTGTCCCAATCTAGGTCTTGCATTTTAATTCTCCAGTGTCTTTCAAAGAGCAAATATCTTCAATTTTGATGAAGTCTAACTTTTTAAAAAAATTTTCTTAAATTTGTTTATTATACTTTAAGTTCTGGGGTACATGTGCAAATCGTGCAGGTTTGTTACATAGGTATACACGTGCCATGGTGGTGGTTTGCTGCATCCATCTCCCTGTCATCTACATTAGGTATTTCTCCTAATGCTATCCTTCCCGAATCCCCCACCCCCTGCTATTCCTCCCCTAGCCGCCCCCACCCCAGGCCCTGGTGTGTGATGCTCCCCTCCCTGTGTCTGTGTATTCTCATTGTTCAACACCCACTTATGAGTGAGAACATGCAGTGTTTGGTTTTCTGTTCTTGTGTCAGTTTGCTGAGAATGATGGTTTCCAGTTTCATCCA
>CAUYLG010063752.1:0-21912 GCA_963573385.1 Cacajao melanocephalus
ACCCTTGCTCAATAGATAAGAAAATCACCTTCTTGTTTTGTGATTCTCATGTTTTCTTTTGTGGCCCCTGATTAAGTACTCCTTTTGTTTACTGGTATTTTTTCTTCTACCCCAGACCTTCTGTGTTGTAACTTTTTGTTCGCCTTTATTGTATAGAATCAACAATGTGGGTTGACGTCAGCTGCTGAAAGCTGAAAGTATATATTGAGACCCTATGCACAAATAAAATGGCTGCTTAGACACAGCTTATTCAGTCCTCCAGACCCCATCCGTCTATCTTTATTTCTCGCACACTCTCTCTTCCAGGTATTGGGACCCTCTTGCTGGCCAAGAGTCCCTGGCAGACGTGCCGATCCCGACATAGGGTGACTGAACACTAATGCAAAATTCTAGGTGGAATTATTAAAATAATTATAAATGCCAAAAAGGAAAGAGACAAATACCAGGAGCTGGCACCAGTCTGCCTCAGTTGTCACACAGTGTTCTGCATGTCTCAATCTGTGTCCAGATTTTCTTTTTATAAGGATACCAGTCACTGGATTAGGACTAACCCTAATCCAGTATGAACTCATCCCAACTTGATTACATTTGCCAAGATCTGCCTGCACTGTGCCAGGATGTCCTTATTTCCTCCTGCAATAGGGAAGCCAGCAGGGGCCCATGGGTTTTGTTTTTGTTGTTGATTTTTTTTTTTTTTGAGATGGAGTCTTGCTCTGTTGCCCAGGCTGAAGCGCAATGGCACAATCTCGGCTCACTGCAACCTCTGCCTCTTGGGTTCAAGAGATTCTCCTGCCTCAGCCTCCTGAGTGGCTGGGATTACAGGTGTGTGTCACCACACCCAGCTAATTTTTGTATCTTTAATACAGACAGGGTTTCACCATGTCGATCAGGGTAGTCTCAAACTCCTGACCTCATGATCCACTCACTTCGGCCTCTCAAAGCCCTGGGATTACAGGCCCATGGGTTTTTAAAGGTAGCGGACACTGCATTAGTTTCCTGGGGCTGCAGTAACAAAGTACCACAAACGTGGTAGCTTAAAACAACATAAATTGATTCTCTCATCATTGTGCAGTCTAGAAGTCTAAAATCAAGGTATCATCATAGCCACGTTCCCTCTGGAGCCTCTAGGGGAGAACTTTCCTTGCCTTTTCCTAGGTTCTCACAGCTGCTGGCAATCCCTAGAGTTCCTTGGCCTGGACAGGCATCACTCCAGTCTGCCTCAATTGTCACACAGTGTTCTGCATGTCTCAATCTGTGTCTAGATTTTCTTTTTATAAGGATACCAGTCACTGGATTAGGACTAACCCTAATCCAGTACGAACTCATCCCAACTTGATTACATTTGCAGACTCTATTTCCAAATAAGGTCACATTCTGAGGTTCCAGGTGGATATGAATTTGGGGGAGACACTATTCAACCCAATGTAGACACTGAGTATCTGTCACATTTATGTGCTGGCCTTAGAAGCTACCTGCCATGTAAGATCCTGTTCTACCATCCTGCACTGGCAGTGACTTGATGCATAGCTATCACAGAGGTCACCAAAGGAGGAATCCCTGTGCTGGGACAAGATGGGACTAGATAACTTCCAAAATTTCCTCTGATTTGCACATGTGTGGTTCCAGTCCTGCCGATTATTCCCATTCTACTGATTTGCCAATTCAGCCCTTTTTTCATTCTCACTGTTAAGACTTGAGTTCAGCCCTTGCTGCTTTCAGCTTGACAAAGACACACTGCTTTCATATCACTCCTCCTGACAAACCCTCACTGGCTCACCCCTGCCTGAAAGCAAAGTGCTGTATTTTGACCTCAACATCTACCTTTGCCACCTGAACTCCCATGATGACACTAATTTTCCATCAAGCCAGTCTGGTCCTTCAACTGGCACAATCTCACCTCCACACCTAACCTCATACTGCCTGCAGAAGGGAATCCAAACTAGGTTTGGAAGACCATTTACTCCTCTTCCATGCACTCTTCTTGGACCAGTCAGTCCAGCCCACAGCACTTGTGTATTTAAACAATTCTTCCTGCTTGCAGAAGCACTGGACCCTAATCTATCATTGCCCTGCACTGTAAATGACCCATTCATGAAGACCGAGCTGCAGCAACACTTTGGCAAAGACAACACAAGAGCTGTAAAATCAGGCAGATTTGAATTCAATTCCTGGCTCTTATATGTAATGCTTAAGAACTGAACAACAGGAGTTTGAGGCTGCAGTGAGTGATGATCATGCCACTGCATTCCAGCCTGGGTGACAAAGTGAGACCTTGTGTCAAAAACAAGAAAGAAAAAAAAAGGGCTGGGCATATTCCTTACCCTTTCTAAACCTCTGACAGCTCATCTGTAAAGTGGAAATAATACTACCTACTCCATGGGGCTACTGTCAGGGTTAAGTGAAACAATGTATGCAAACTTTCAGTGCAACATCTGACATAAAGCATACTTGTAAATTATGTGTCAGTAAACATACTTATTTTTATTACGGTAAATGGATCTAAGTTTTGCTTTTAGGTCTGGGGATCAAGGCACAAATCCTGTCTCCCTCTGGCATCTGGCAGCATACTGCCAATGACTACTCAGAGTGACAGACGTCAGTTCAGATGGGAACCCCAGAGAGCGTTTAGCTACCATCCTCCTCCTCCTGTTTTTTTTTTTTTTTTTTTTAATGTGAACGGCCAATTTTGCTTAAAATTCTGGGACATACAGAAAGTTTATATCACAGAAAAGCAAATGGATTAAGAGAATATTTTTGAGATTATTTTATTTTGAGACAGGGTTTTGCTCTGTCACCCAGGCTGGACTGCAGTGGCACAATCACGGCTCACTGCAGCCTCAACCACCTGGGCTCAAGCGATCCTCCCGCCTCAGCCTTCCTATACCCTAAGCAGCTGGGACTATAGGCATGCGCCACCATGCCTGGCTGATTTTTTTCGTTGTTGTTTTTTTTTTTTTGGTGTGTAGAGACGAGGTCTTGCTATATTACCCAGACTAGAGATCTTTCAAAATGCCTTTCTGCTATGTTGTTGGGCCACTACCTCTCCTTTGTCTCCTTCTCCTCTCCTGGCTTCTCTGGACTCCATCTGTTTCTTATGCTGAGAAGTTTGCTACCTAGCTAGCCCTTAACCTCTTCATTTTATGAATGGGAAGGCTGGGACCCAGACAGGGCAAGTGACTCACTCAGTGGCACAGAGCTGTTAAGTTGGCAGAGCCATGATTGAATCAGGCCCTGACTATTTTCCTACATGACATATTGAAACCACTTTGAACCTCGGTTGCCTCACTGGCAAAACAGGGATACTAACGCCCACCCCCACAGTTGGCTCTGAAAATACAGAATCAAGGGCCAGGCCAGTGACAGAAAAGACCAAGTGTGAGATGAGACATGGTAACCACCATAGCCTGCAATAACTGGCCCAGCTGGGGCTAGGCAGATCAGGGAGCACATGCCCTGGGGGCGGCTGCCCCTCAGCTTGGCTGATGCTGCCCAGTGCTAGATCTTCGGATTCTTCAAGAGAAGCCAAAAATTTGGATTTTGATGCCACATCTCTGCATTTAAGTAGATTCAAATTTAAAACACCACAAGCTAAACAAGCACATGCAGGCTGATTTCAGCCAGGAGCCATCATGTTTGTGACCTTGCATCCAACAACAGATGTGAAGCTGTTTGCAAACGGCTTCACACACTAATGGGAAGGAAAGGTTGACCCACAGTGACTGGAATGGTCTGTCTACCCAGAAGCTTCTGCAAATTCTCTTGGGAGCAGTGCTCCCACCTGAGTGACTTCACCCAGCCCCACAGCTCCTTGCCTACTGCCAGGAAGGCCACAACCACAGCTGATCTCATTCTGCTGCCAGCCCAGTGGCAGCAGCTTGGATGCCTGGACGTCAGCTGAGGAATTTGCCCATGTCCTATAGGGAAACCACCTCCCCACCCAGAGCCTCATTAAACTGGATGAGCTGCCTCCAGGAACACGCTCAGCCTCAGCCACACCCTAGAAGACACTGCAGGGCTGGGCTGGCCCAGGCTGACCTGAGTTTGGATCCCAGCCTCTCCTGAGGTGATGTAGGCCCAGGTGGGGTGAGCAGGCTGGCTGGGGTGAGCCATCCAGGACAGTAGGCCCAGTAACAGGGCTAGACTCTTACAAAAAAAGATGGGCAAGGGCCTCTCCAACCACTCCTTAAATGTACTCTCTTAGGTCTGCGCAGGTAGAAGCCTCAGGAACTGACCAGCCAATCCTGCACTCCTCACCTCCTCTCCTTCCCCAGTGTGCTTGAGGGGAGGCAGGGGTTTTTGGTTTTCTATGGTTTTTTTTTTTTTTTTTTTTTTTTTTTTTTTATACAAGAACTTGCTCTGTTGCATAGGCTGGATTGCAGTGGTACAAACTTGGCACAGGAGGCTGAGGTGGGAAGATTGATTCAGCCCAGGAGGCAGATTCTCAATTAATCCTCCCACATCAGCTTCTTGAGTGGCTGAGACTATAGGCATGCACCACCACACCCGGCTGATTTTTCTACTTTTTCTAGAGATGAAGTCTCACTTTGTTGCCCAGCCTGGTCTCAAACACCTGAGCTTAAGCTATCCACCCACCTCTGTCTCCCAAAGTGCTAGGATTACAGGCATGAGCCACTTGCCTGGCCTGGAGGAAGTTCTTAAGGCTCTAGCCTCTTTCCTCCTTTCTCCTGTCTTCATGATCTCTTCACCATAAACATCAAAGACCCTGCAGGGCCCTTGAGACCCTGGAGGATCTAAGAGGGTGTATGTAGCCCAAAATAGCCGGCGCTCTTAGAGCTGTAGAAGACAGGATGGTGTGAACAATCAGGGAAGCTGCCTGCCAGGAAGGTGAGCCCCTCCCTGCTCCAAGGGCCCTGGGAAGCACGGTCCCATGGCCAGGGTCACTCAGTTCAGCAAGGGCTGAGTGACACCCCCGAAGCCACATCCAGTTCGGGGCCAGATAGCGTTGCTGGCCACGTCATGCTCATCTGGCACCAACCACTGGACTTGCTGCATAGCCTGCAAGCCTGTCTAGCCCCAGGTTACAATTTCATCATCTGGGGAAGAGACAAGTAATGTCCGCCTTGTATGACTGCTGCATTAATTAAATTATGACCTTACATGAAAAATGCTGTGAGGCAAAGACTCCAGCTGTTTTCCTCAGTGGTGACCCACACATCCGGCTCATAGTGCCAGCTCACTCAAGACCAGATAATAGAGTACACCTGCTGAACGAATAAAGAATGGCATGGCACAACAGCTGCCTCATAGGGGGTACTCAGTAAAGTGTTTTATACCCTCATGAATACCACAACTCCTTGGTGGATGTTTGTGGTTTTGGATGGCCCACAGGTCCAGTTGGCTTTAGTGTTTGTAACAGGCCCCAGATGCTCTCTGGGTCCCCATCCCAGTGCCATATGCTTGGAGAACTGACCTTATCCCCAGATCCAGGATAGGTCCTGGCTGGTTTCAATCAAACATCCCATGCCCCTGCCATTGAGACTGGCTCAGTGACAAGTATGTGACCAAAATCAGGAGAGCCAACGGCTTGCTAGGGGCTTCAGGGAAAAAGCTTCCTTGTCCCCATAGGAGATGCTCTCTCTCTGGGAGAGATGCCTTCTTTCTGCTGGAAACAAATGAAGGCTTCAAGTCCCCTAGAAGCTGCTAGCACCCAGGGGAGCCAGGCTCAATCTGAAACAGGCACCAACCAAAGGATACAAACGAGAAACCAGAAAGCCTGCTGCTCTGGTGACAATCTTGATTCCACCTCACTTGGAATCAGCATCATTCTAGACTTTTAAGATATGTGAGCCAGCCTTAGTTGTATTACTTTTTCTAAAATCAAAAGAATTTTAATTGATATGCCTGCAAACCTGAAAAATAATCAAAAGGGGCCTGGCACAGGTGGCTCACACCTGTAATCCCAGCACTTTGGGAGGCCAAGGCAGGCAGATCACCTGAGGTCAGGAGTTCAAGACCAGCCTGGCCAACATGGTGAAACCCCATGCCAACTAAAAATACAAAAAACATTAGCTGGGTGTGGTGGCAGATGCCTGTAATCCCAGCTACTTGGGAGGCTGAGGCAGGAGAATCAGTTAAACCTGGGAGGTGGAGGTTGCAGTGAGCGGAGATCGTGCTACTGCATTCCAGCCTGGGCAACAAGAATGAAACTCTGTCTCAAAAAAAAAAAAAAAAAGTCAAAAGGGCTAGGCACAGTGGCTCACGCCTGTAATCCCAGCACCTTGGGAGGTCAAGGTGGGCAGATCACCTGAAGTCAGGAATTTGAGACCAGCCTGGCCAACATGGTGAAATGCCATCTCTACTAAGAATACAGAAATTAGCTGGGCATGGTGGTGCATGCCTGTAATCCCAGCTACTGCGGAGGCTGAGACAGGAGGATCACTTGAACCCAGGAAGTGGAGGCTACTGTGGGCTGAGATTGTGCCATTGCACTCCAGCCTGGGTGACAAGAGCAAAACTCCATCTCAAAGTAATAATAATAATAATAATAAGGAGACCATAGTTTCCAGCAGTATCAGACAAGATACCCTGACGTACCTTCTCACTGAAAACAACTAAAAACTCTGGATTCAAAGAAATTGTAAATCTTTCACCAAGTGGTCAAGTTTGGTATTACCAATTGTGAGATAGTCTAACACTCTGACTTCCTAACAGGAGGCAGTAGGGGGTGCACCTCCTCATCAATGTGGTGGTGTTACCGCAATTGTCAGACTGGGTCTAGTTACGAGGACAAGTCTGACACATGCAGAACACTCTCTACATAGCCAGCCTGAACTCCAATAAACTGGGGCAACTATTCCAGGTTGGTCAAAAGACATAACAGCCAAATTCAGTGTGTGAACTTTAATTGTATCCAAATAGAAATAGAAAAAAAATCAATATAGGATTTTTTTTTTTTAATTTGGGTTAATCTGAGTATGGACCTCATGTTGGATAAAGGTGTGGAATTAGAGTTGAATTTCTTAAGGTGGTAATGATTTTTGACTGCACAGAACAGTGAGTGATTCTGAAACTGTGATCTACAGACTCCTAGGGGATCTTAAGACCCTTTCAGGGGATCCCAAAGACCCTTTCAGAGGGTCCATGAGGTCAAAACAATTTCAACAATATTACCAAGACATTTGCCTTTTCACTGTGTTGAATTTGCACTGATGGTGCAAAACCAATGAAAGGTAAAACTGCTGCTAGTACAGGTCAGTAGCACCAAACTCTACCAGTCATCATTGTGTTCTTCACCATGACACAATAGGAAAAAAAAATCCTGTTTAAGAATGTCAAAGATGGGATAGTAAAAACCATCACTTTTATTAAACCCAGACCCTTGAGTACAGACGTTCTTATCATTCTGTGATGAAATTAGAAGTACTCATACAGTGTTTCTGCTATACACTAAAGGATGATTGTCTAGAGGAAAAGTACTTGTATCATTGAGCTGTGCGCTGAATTATCCCCCTTTTTTGTGGAACACCACTGTTATTTGAATGACTGATGAACCACAGTTATTCAGGTATCTTGTAATCATTTTCTAGAAAGATGATCCATCTCATGAGAAAAAGCAAAAAGTATTTGTTGCCAATGATGAGATTTGAGATTTTAAGCAAAAATTAGAATTGTGGACATTTTTATCCACTACCATTAACTTAACAGTATCCCAACACTCGAAGGCGTTTCTGATGAGATCAACAGTGATATTAATGCATACAGATTTTAGATATTATATAACAAAATGTGTCCACATTTGAAGATCTGCAGTTATTTGGTGAACCAATAGTTTCTAAATGACCAAAGCATAATGTTAAAAAATCATACAGAAAAGATCCACTCAAACTCCAAGATAGACCAACCATCACAAATAAGGTTTCAGATTCCATATTGAAATTAACCTTGATACAAGAAAGACTTACAAAACTGTACAATGCTCTCTTCTTGCCATTTTTTTGCCTTTTTCTGGAAAATGTAGCTATTTTTCTTTTTTTTTTTTTTTTTAGACAGAGTCTCACTCTGTCACCCAGGCTGCAGTGCAGTGGCGCTATTTTGGCTCACTGCAACCTCTGCCTCCTGAGTTCAAGCAATTCTCTGCCTCAGCCTCCCGAGTAGCTGGATTACAGGCATGCGCCACCACGCCTGGCTAATTCTGTATTTTTAGTAGAGACGGGGTTTCTCTGTCTTGGCCAGGCTAGTCTTAAACTCCTGACCTCGTGATCCACCTGCCTCAGCCTCCCAAAGTGCTGGGATTACAGGCGTGAGCCAACATGCCCAGACAGGAGAATGTAGTTATTTTTCATAAAATGTGTTATTTAACATACAATGGGTTTTTACTTATTTTAAAATTAATTAATATACATGTATTTCAAAATGTTTCCATTTTTATTTTTCAAATGGTTAATACTGAAAGATGTGAGCCACATAAACAAAAGTTTTTTGGGGTCCTCAATGTTTTTAAGATTGTAAAGGGGTTCTGAGACCAACAAGTTTGTTTTTTGTTGTTGTGGTTGTTTTTGAGACAGTCTCACTTTGTCACCCAGGCTGAAGTGCAGTGGTACGATCTCAACTCACTGCAACCTCTGCCTCCTGGATTCAAGTGATTCTCCTGCCTCAGTCTCCTGAGTAGCTGGGATTACAGGCACACACCACCACGCCTGGCTAAGTTTTGTATTTTGAGTAGAGATGGGATTTCACCATGTTGGCCAGGCTGGTCTCACACTCCTCAGGTGATCCACTCGCCTCAGCCTTCCAAAGTGCTGGGATTACAGGCATGAGCCACTGCACCCAGCCAAGACCAACAAGTTTGAGAAGCACTGGTATAGGAGAATAATCTTGTCCTTGAGTGACATGCTTTAGTATTTGGAGTGAAGTAGCATGATGTCTGCAGCCTCCTTTCAGATGTTTAGACAAGAGGGAAATGTTTGTATTTATATAAAAAAAGATGGAGTGGATGTGCCAAGGTAAGAATAATGCAAGTATTTATTGTACTGTTCTTTCAACTTTTATATGGGTCTCCAAACAAAACAAAAAGTGTAATCTATATAAATAACATTTGTAAACATATTGATATTCGATATCAGTGTAAAATGCTTTAGAAGCCAAAAGCAAAGTCAAAGGGGAGTTGCAGAAAGGTAAACTGAGGGCAGTTGCTAACTGAAGCATTGAATTTCAAATTACAGAGTGTCAAGCAGGAGACATAGTCTAGGGCAATTCTTCGTAAACTTCAGCCTGCATAAGAGAGCCTGAAGAGTGTAGTAACACATAGATTCCTGGGCCCTACCCTCGGATATTCTCATTCAGTAGGTCTGGAGGGGGCGAGGCTGAAAATTTACAGTTCTATGAAACTTCTAGGTGAGGTAATGCTATGGTCCCCAGACCACATTTTGAGTAACACTGGCCCAGGGCATCCTTCTATAAAGCTTGGACTGTGGTATGGATTAAATTGTTGCTCAAAGAGATATGTTGAAGTCCTAACCCCCAGTACCTGTGAATGTGATCTTACTTAAAAATAGGGTCTTGACCAGGCACAGTGGCTCATGCCTGTAATCCCAGCACTTTGGGAGGCTGAGGTGGAAAGATCACTTGAGGCCACGAATTCAACACCAGCCTGGCCAACATGGGAAAACCCTGTCTCTACTAAAAATACAAAAATTAGTTGGGCATGGTGGTGTGCACCTGTGGTTCCAACTACCTGGGAGGATGAGAATCACCTGAACCCAGGAGGCGGTGGTTGCAGTGAGCCAAGATCGGTGGTTGCAGTGAGCCAAGATCGTGCCACTGCACTCCAGCCTGGGGGACAGTGAGACTCTACCAAGAAAGAAGAAAGAAAAGAAAGGAAGGGAAGGGAAGGGGAAGAGGGGAGGGGAGGAGGGGAGGGGAGGGGAGGGGGAAAGGGAAGGGAAAGGGACAGAGAAAGAGAGAGAGAAAGAGAGAAAGAAAGAGAAAGAAAGACAAAGAAGAAAAAATGAGGGAAGGAAGGAAGGGATCTTTGAGGATATAATTAAGCTAAGATGAGGTCATTAGGTTAGGTGGCCCCTAATCTAATATGACTCATGTCCTTATAAAAGAAGAAAAGAGACAGACACAGAGAGAACACCATGTGACTACAGAACAGATATTAAAGTGAAGAATTTACAAGCCAAAGAAGGGCAAGCTTTGCTGACAACCACCAGAAGCTAAGAGAAAGGCAGGGAACAGATTTTTCTCTACAGCTTTCAGAGAGAGTATGGTGCAGAACTGTGAGAGAATAATTTTGGTCAGTTTAAGCCACTCAGTTTGTGGCACTGTAGGAAGGTAATTAAGACCCCAAAGCACTCCATCATCAGTAAAAGGGTGAAGAGAGATAAGCCTGCTGCAATCACTAAAGGTTAAAGTAAAAACACCCATTCTCCAATCATGGCAGCAGGTAGAAAGGAAACCATATTTCCCCTGAAAACTTGTAACCACTAACCTCACCCTCATGTAAGTTTGCAGCCCAAATTTACACTACCCAAGTGGTCAAAATTTTTAAATCTCAAGAATTTACTTTTTAGTAGTCCAATATTGGTAGTGTCCCTAGACACCTATCTAAAGCAAATGCAAATCTTCCCTGGAGGAATTCACCTTTGACCCAGGCCTAAAGAACTCCTACAGATAAACTTCAAAGGAATATAAGCTCACAGTGAAAAAAAGAAATACAAAACACATAATACACCTTGATTGAGAGCGACCAGAAAAAAAGAGAGCTAAATTGTCCCTCAAAAATAGTTTAGCTGCTAGAATTATCAGACTCCGAACATAACATAAATATGTTTAATATGTTTAATGGAATAAAAAAGGAATTTAAAAC
Organism: Cacajao melanocephalus; assembly: GCA_963573385.1. Lineage (NCBI taxonomy): Eukaryota > Metazoa > Chordata > Mammalia > Primates > Pitheciidae > Cacajao > Cacajao melanocephalus. Next base: position 10,832 of record CAUYLG010063752.1, read on the forward strand.
ATGTAGAAGGAACAGATATCATAAAATATAGTGAGTTTTGAAACAGAACTAAATAGAATTTGTAGACTCTAATAATTAAAAAATTGTAAATCAATGGATATGTTTAACAGCTGATTAGACATGACTGAGGAGACAGATGTGCACACAATTATTCATAATGCAGCAGTGACAGAAAAAGAAATCAGAAATAAGAAATGAAGAGACCTTTTTTTTGAGATAGAGTTTCCCTTTTGTCACCCAGGCTGGAGTGCAATGGCATGATCTCGGCTCACTGCAACCTCTGCTTCCTGGTTTCAAGCGATTCTCCTGCCTCAGCCTCCTGAGTAGCTGGGATTACAGGCATCTGCCACTAAGTCCGGCTAAGTTTTGTATTTTGTAGAGATGGAGTTTTGCCATGTTGACCAGGCTGGTCTTGAACTCCTGACCTCAAGAGATCTGCCCACCTCGGCCTCCCAAAGTGCTGGGATTACAGGCATGAGCCATAGCGCCTGACCGAAATGAACAAACTTGAAAGACAGAGGAGGAACATCTAACACATGTCTAATGAAAGTACTAGAAGAAGAGGGGAGAAGGAATAGGGTGCAGAAGCAATATTGTTAACAGTAAGAAAACTTGAAAAACTACAGAAATGAATTAAGTCCTAAAATAATATTGACCCAAAAGGATAGAATAAGCCTATACCATTAAAGAAATTGAATCAATAGTTTAAAATCTTCCTATTGAAAAAGCCGCTGGCTCTGAGGAGTTCACTGGCAAATTCTACTAACCATTCAAGAAAGATATCCAATATTACACACACTATCTCAGAGTACAGAAAAAGATGAGACAGCCCCAAATTAATTTATGAGGCTAGCACAATCTTGATGCCAAAACCATACAAAAATAACACAGCCAATACCACTCATAAACACAGCTTTAAAAAAAATCCTAAATATTAGCAAATCACCTCCATAATCATTTTAACCACAAAAAAGAAAAACAACTTTATGACTACATTGGGTTTATCCAGGAAGGCCAGTTTGGTTTAACGGTATAATTAATTAATGCAATTTACCCTTAGACTAAGGACCAAAAAGAAACTACATTGTCTCAATGAAAGCATCAGATAAAATATAATATCATTCATTTTGAAAACTCTTAGCAAACTATCATTTTAGAGTGACAAAATGTATTTCTGAAAATCCTACAGCAAGCATGATACTTCATGGGAAAATGTTGAAGCATTCCTTTTTAACTCAGAAACAAGATAAGAGTGTCTGCCTCACCAATTTTAGTCATCATGCACTGGGAATCCAAACCAAGGCAAAATGAGGAAATAAAAAAGAATAATGACCAGAAAGACACAACGCTGCACTATTCTCAAATGACATTCCTAAACCAAAAAGAATCCACAGTTAAGCAAGACTGTATTCTTTCAACAGTTGGAAGATGAAATTTTATTAAGATACTAAATACACTGGTATCAACAAATATCAAATACCTGGGAATAAATCTAACAAATGATGTGTATGACATCTATAGCAAAATTATAAAATTTCATTGAAAGTCATTAAAGAAGACCCAGATAAATAAAAGTAGATATCATATTTACGGAGTGCAACAACATATTAAGAACATCGATATTAGATAGGCATGGTGGCTCATGTCTGTAATCCCAGCACTTTGGGAGGCCACGGTAGGGGGACTGCTTAAGGCCAAGAGTTAGAGACCAGCCTGGGCAACAGAGACAGAACCTGTCTCTAAAAATACAAAACTGTTTTTTTACAGAGTCTTGCTCTGTCACCCAGGCTGGAATGCAGCAGCACCATCACAGCTCACTGCAGCCTTGACTTCCTGAGCTTAAGCAATCCTTCCACTTCAGCCTCCTGAGTAGCTGGGACCACAGGCGCCACCATGCCTGGCTAATTTTTGTATTTACTTTGGTAGAGACAGGTTTTCAGCATGTTGTCCAGGCTAGTCTCGAACTCCTGGGCTCAAGGAATTTGCCTGCCTCAGCCTCCCAAAGTGCCAGGATCACAAGTATGAGCCACTGCACCTGGCCCAAAATTTTTAAAAAATCATCTGGGCATGGTGGTGCAGACCTGTAGTCCTAACTACTCAAGAGGCTGAGACCAGAAGGATCCCTTAAGCTCAAGAGTCTGAGGCTGCAGTGAGCTAGGATCTTACCACTGCATTTCAGCCTAGGCAACAGAGTGAGATGCTGTCTCTAAAAAAATAAAAGGCTTCACACCTGGAGGTGAGAGAATAGCTTTAGGTCAGGAGTTCAAGACCAGCATGAGCAACATAGTGAGAACATAGTAAGACAATGTCTCTATAAAAAATTTAAAAATTAGGCAGGCATGGTGGCACACACCTGTGGTCCCAGCTACTTGGGAGGCTGAGCCAGGGCAGGAGAATCTCTTGCACCCAGGATGTTAAGACTGCAGTGTGCCCTGATTGTGCCACTGCACTCCAGCCTTGGCAACAGGGCCAGACTCTATCTCCAAAAATTAAAAATAAAAAAAGAGCATCAGTATTCTATTGTTCCACACATTTAATGTTAGTCTAATAAAAATCCCAACAGATGTATGCGTTTGTAGATGCACTGTAACATTTAAGTCTAAGCTAATTCTAAATGTGCATATGGAAGAGAAAAGCACTAAGGCAGGGCCCCCAACCCCAGGGCTGCAGACAGGAACTGAAACGGGTCAGTGGTCTGTTAGAAACCTGGCTGCACAGCAGGAGGTGAGCAGCAGCATTACCACCTGAGCTCTGCCTCCTGTCAGATCAGCAATGGCCTTAGATTCTCATAGGAGCATGAATCCTATTGCAAACTGCACATGCGAGGGATCTAGGAGGCGCGCCTCATTATGAGAATCTAATACCTGATGACTGAGGTGGAACAGTTTCATCCTAAAACTGCCCCCTAACCCGCACCCATGGAAAAATTGTCTTCTATGAAACCAGTCCCTGGTGCCAGAAAGCCTGGGAACCACTACACTAAGGCACTCCTGAAGAAGAACAAGGTGAGGAACGTGCCATGCCAGGCATCAAGACTCTTCATAAAGTTTTGGTAACTAACACAGTGTGGCACTGTCGCAGGCAGGCAAAATGTTCAATGGTACAGAATGAAGAGCCCAGAAACAAGACCTGCACATTATAGAACCTCCCTTTATGACAGGGCTGAGCATGGCAAATCTGAAGAGAAAGGATGAACTTTTGAATAAGTAGTATCAACTCAATGGATTAAGAAATTAAATGCAAACAGAAAAACTACAAATCCGCTAGGAGCAATATGGGAGAATAATTTCACAATTTTATTTTCCCAGGACACAAAAAGTACAAACTACAAGCGAAAAAAATGCTGCCTATTGCATCAATATTAAGAATTTCCGCTTATCCAAATAGACTATAAAAAAGATGATAAAATAAGCCACAGACTGGGAGAAGACATTTGTAATACATAAATGACAAAAGTTTAGCATCCAGAAGAGTTAAAGAACACCTACAAATCAACAAGATAAGGACAAGAGAAAAACTGGCAAGGCTTGAGCTGGCGCTTCACAGAAGAGAGAACATGAATGGCCAATAAACATATGAAAAGATGCTCCATCTCATGAGTGTTCATGAAATGCAAATTAAATCCATAAAGAGATGCCACTTGGTACCCACCGGACTGGCAAAAATTCTAAAGTGTAAGAATATCAAGTGACGGTAAAGATACGGTGCAAATGGAATCTCACCCGCTGCTAAAAGAAAACTGTATCGGAGAATAGTTTATGAAGAACAAATGGTAGAGCACTTGCCAAGCTGGACATCAGTGGTAATTACGACAGTGTGGTGCTGGTGCAGGGTCAGTCAAAGTGATCAATGGCACAGGATAAAAAGCCCCAGGACAGACCTCTTTTTCTATGGAAGCTTAATTTACGTTACTTGGTCAAGCAGAAGATGCAGATATTCTCTGCTTCAGCCAAACTAACCCTAACAAAACCTGTGCAAAGTACACCAGGAAACATACAAGAATGTTTACTGCAGCGCTCTTTCTGAGAGAGTGCAAAAGAAAAATCTGGAACAACCTAAATATTCATCAAGAGTTTGACTGTTGAGTACATTATGGTATATTCATACAATAAAGGTAGTGTTCTAGTTAAACTGGTGATGAGTAAATGAGTGGTCACTGTACTATTATCCATTATCCCCTGACCACCTTTTCTTTATAGTCTTTTCTATTGCCTCATTAATTACTTTTTGCAAATCAAGGAGAGCCCAGAAATGGAAACAAAATAAGATATTAGAAGCCAGGTGCAGTGGCTCACACCTATAAGCCCAGCAACTTGGGAGGCTGAGGTAAGAGGATTGCAGAAGACAGGAGTTCAAGGCTGAAGTGAGCTATGATCTTGCCACTGTACTCCAATCTGGGCAACAGAGTGAGATCCTGTCTCTCAAAAAAAAAAAAAAAAAAAAAGATAAAGACGTTAGAACATCAAAGTGTTCCCTTGTGTGTTTCCCCTTTCTTTAGGTTGTTCTTAGATGAACTCCCCTCAGTCTGGAGGCAGTAGGGCATGTGATCATGGGTGTGGGTCAGCTGAGTAATGGCCTGCAAAGATATCCAGATCCTAATTCCTAGAACCTGTGAATGTTACCTTATACGGCAAAAGGGACTTTGCAGGTAGAATTAAATGAAGGATTTTGAGATAGGAAGATTATCCTGGATTATTCAAGTGGGCCCTATTTAATTTGTGATTAAATGTAATCACAAGTGTCCTAAGAGGAAGATGTAAGGGAAGAACAGAAGACAGTGGGATCACAGAAGCAGAGGCTGGAGTAATGTAGCCACGAGGAATGCCAGCAGGCACCAGAAGCTGGAAGAGGCAAGGAATGGAGTGTCCCCTGGAACTTCCACGAGGAACCAGCCTTGCCAATGTCTTGATTTTAGCCGCAAAAGAGTCATTTCAGACTTCTGACTTCCAGAACTGCAAGAGAATAAACCTCTTGTTTTAAACCACTAAATGTATGGTTACCTGTTACAGCAGCAATCATAGACTAATACAGTGGGAAAGGATGCTTGACTTCACTCACCTCTTTGTCTCAGACTTGTTTTCCACTTAGCACACCCTGTCGTCTGCCTTTTCTTCTCTCCAACATTGGATGCCACAGTGTCCCCCCGGTAGGAATACGAAGCAGTGGTTTAATTCCTTCATATGTAAGATGTACCATTTCCCCTGCTAAAAGGGCTTACCCCTGCAATTTCCAACCAAAGCCAGAAAAGTCATTCACACACACCTACAAAATATCCAACCAATGGAAACAGTACTGGCCAGTGAGAGGGACACTTGAATTCAAGTCCCAGTTTCCCACTGACTGGCTATGTGACCTCATAAACTTCTCAGAGATGGAATCAAAACTCATTCATCTTTATATCCCTGGTGACTGGCATGCACCAAATGGTTAAAAAAAAAATAAAAATAAAAATAAAAAAGGCAGTATATCAATGAATAAATCCACCAAGCTATGAATCAATCAATCAATCTTGAGCAAGGATAGAAGTCTTAATCACTGAAAAAGGCAATCTTTTTAATAGCTCTTCTCTCTCTTTTCCTCAACCACTATAAGGAAAAAGATTAAAATCAGAAAGTTTTGGCCGGGCGTGGTGGCTCATGCCTATAATCCCAGCATTTTGGGAGGCCAAGGTGGATGGATCACCTGAGGTCAGGAGTTCAAGACCAGCCTGACCAACATGGTGAAACCCCATCTCTACTCAAAGTACAAAATTAGCCATGCGTGGTGATGCATGCCTGTAATCCCAGCTACTCAGGAGGCTGAGGCAGGAGAATCTCTTAAACCCAGGAGGCGGTGATTGCAGTGAGCCAAGATCATGTCATTGCACTACAGCCTGGGCAACAAGAGTGAAACTCTGTTTCAAAAAAAAAATCATAAAGTTTTAGAGTCGGACAGTTTTAGCGTTGGAAGGAGTGCCCTGCCCCACAGGGCAGCCCAGTGCTGTTAGTGCGAACTATTGGAAACTTTTTCCTTCCAACAAGCCAAAAATATGTCTTCTAGCCACCCACAGGGTTCTAGTCCAATTCTCTAACCACATAAAACAAGCTTACTCTTTTTTCCACATTAAAACATTTTCAGAATGTGGAAACCTGGCCTTAAGCCTTGGCCTAGCCAATCAGGCTTGTGATTTTGACAGATCACCCATGTCTGTGGTTCTCCATTTTCCTTGTCTGCCAAACAAGGGCATGACATCACTAAGATTCCTTCTAGCTGTACGATGCAGTGTGAAAAACACCACCTTCTTGGTATTCAATCCATTTTAACCTATTCACTGGGTTTTTAATGTTGACACTTTATTTTTCACTTTCAGAAGTGCTTCTTTTCCACATGGGTTTATTTCCGTCCTCCAGGATATGCTGTTTTCTTATATTTTCAATTCTTTATTTCTTTTTTCATTTTTAAAAAGACTTTTTTTTTTTTTTTAAAGATGGGGTTTCACCATGATGGCCAGGCTGGTCTTGAACTCTTGACCTCAGGTGATCCACCGACCTCAGCCTCCCAAAGAGCTAGGATTACAGGTGTGAGCCACCGCACCCGGCCTAAAAAGACTTATTCTAAGGTCTCTAACTGGTAGCTCTATTATAGAAATAATATATATCATTAATATATGTATGTGCAAAGGCTGCTGGGTGGGACAAGCTTGCCACCTTCCAAGAACAGCGAGGAGGCTAGAGCCAAGTGAGAGAGGGGAGGCCACTGCAAGGTAAGATCAGAGTGTGGACAGGAGCCAGACCTTGTTGAATGTTGTTGACAATGGTAAGGAGTTTGAATTTTACTCTTAGTGGGATGGCGCAGTTTTTAAACAGCAGGAGAAAAATGGCCTTACATTTTAATGAGATCACTGGAGGGGCAGGAGTAGAAGCAGGGAAGAGAGTCAGGAGGATTGTATCCCTCTTCTCTGAGCAGCATGACCCACTCAGCCCAATATTCTGTCTGACAGGCATAGCTTTGGTAGTCTAAGCCCCAGGTGTGACAAGACTAAATTTTACACTGATCACAATTAGGCAGCCCATCTATGAAAGTGGGACAAGAGGCCAGGCGTCGTGGCTCATGCCCATAATCCCAACACTTTGGGAGGCTAAGGTGGGCAGATCATGAGGTCCGGAGATCGAGACCAGCCTGGCCAATATGGTGAAACCCAGTCTCTACTAAAATACAAAAATTTAGCTGGGTGTGGTGGTGCATGCCTGTAGTTCCAGCTACTCAGGAGGCTGAGGCAGGGAAATCGCTTGAACCCAGGAGGCGGAACTGCAATGAGGTGAGACCATGCCACTGCACTCCAGCCTGGCAACACAGCGATATTCCATCTCAAAAAAGAAAAAAAAAAAAAAAAAAAAGAAAGTGAGACGAGAGCTCCCTTGACCCCTTCACGGGACTTGTGACAGGGGTGTAGCTTACTTACTTAGCCTGCAGTGCTCAAACCCCTTGCAGGAGGGGGAGCATGAAGGTAAGCGTGTGCCAGGGCCAGGGTGAGTGCTTCTGGGCTCTGGCCCCATGGCAGTGTCTAGGGGTGTGTTACAATTAATGCTGTTTTAGCAGTTGCCATCTGCAGATGGCTGTTAACCAGCTCAGTGGGGAGTCAACGTGACAGTCTTTTACACCTTGCCCTCTTGGTATGCGGGTTCTTGTCCAGCATCCAGGAAGAATCAGGTCTCACAGACTTGAAGGATTGTGAATGCGGAGATTTTACTGAGTGATGGAGGTGGCTCTTAGCGGGATGAGGAGCTAGAAAGGGGATAGAGAGGGAAGATAATCTTCCCCTGGAGTGCAGCTATCCCCAGCCAAACTCCTTTCAACATTCAGATGCTTCTCTTCTCTCCTCTGCCACACCACTCTGCTTCTCTGACAGTGGAATTTGGGGGTTTTATGGGTACAGGATGAGGGGGGCATGGTGGGCCAGAGTGGTTTTGGAAAAAGCAACATTTGGGCAGGAAAACAGAGATAACTGCTCTAATTTAGGGCTGCAGTTTCCAGGCTTGAGGGTGGGGCCTTTGCTGGGGAAATTCCCTCTTCTACCCAGTATTTCCCTGCTCCTGTCCACATCAAAAGTTTTTTGGTTGGGCACTGGGTTGACAGAGTCCAGGTACGCTATTTAGAACTCATAAAATGTTGAGGTCAGAACTTCCCAGAACCAGAAAGCATGAACTACAGTCTAGCACAAATGGTGACTTCAGATTGAATCCCAGGTCCACAGACAATAATGGGAACCTCAGGAAAGTCTATCTCTTTTCATTTCACAGGGAACATGATGGCACCCTGTCTCCTAACTCAGCCTTTCTTAGGCTTTATGGGGATCTTGTTAAAACACAGATTTGCTAGGCCTGGTACTCTGCATTCCTCACTCCAGTAATTCCTACTCCAGTAATGCCAATGATGCTGGTACACAGACCACACTCTGGGGAGTGAGGTCCTGACTCATTCACAATCCAATAAGCACTCACTGGGCACCTACTGCATATGAGAAACTGTAAGGGAGACAAAGCAGACGTGGTTCGTAAGGGGATATCAATCCACAGACCACCACAGCACCAGAAACAAAGTGACAACAATGCCACTCTGGGGACCCAGAGGACAGAAATCTTTCTTGGTTAGGGGACCTATGGGAGGCTTCATAGAGAAAGGTAGACAGAGACACACCTGGAGAGTATAGTAAAAACCAGAGGGCACCTTCCAAGACTTTGGCTATGGAATAGCATCAGTTCTTTGTAATTGCTCATTTCTCTTCAAACTGAAGATCTCCTTTCTCAACTCACAAACAGAATAAAGGCACTAGCAGAATAAAGGGATTAAAAGAGAAGTGAGAGAGAGATTTCTAGTGTAGAGATTGAAGGAGTATGTTAGGATTCTCCCAGTTGCATAATATCGTTATGCCAAGGACATTTCTAGGTTTGCAAAGCTCGTTATGAGTCATTCATTCAACATATATGGTGGTCATTAGGGCTGTCCTTTAGTGAGGAGTGTAATTCCCCACCCAACTGACTTCAGGTTTGGCCAATGAAATATGAGCAGAAATGGCATGTTATCATCTCCAGGTGCAGGTACTTATGAGCCAGTATGTGACTCTCCATTTTTCTCTCTCTACCACAGTGAATCCTGGTGTGTGTGTGTGTGTGTGTGTGTGTGTGTGTGTGTGTGTGTGTGTTTTGAGACAGGGTCTCACTCTGTTGCCCAGGTGTGTGTGTGTGTGTGTGTGTGTGTGTGTGTGTGTGTGTGTGTGTGTGTGTTTTGAGACAGGGTCTCACTCTGTTGCCCAGGCTGAGTGCAGTGGCACAATCTTGGCTCACTGCAACCTCCAGCTCCCAGGCTCAAATGATTCTCCCACCTCATCCTCCAAGTAGCTGGGACTACAGGTGCACACCACCATGTCCAGCTAATTTTTGTATTTTTTGTAGAGATGGGGTTTTGCCATGTTGCCCAGGCTGATATCAAACTCCTGGGCTCAAGTGATCTGTCTGCCTCTGCCTCCCAAAATACTGGGATTACAGGCATGAGCCACCATGTCCGCCAGAATCCTGATGTCTTATGTTGTAATGTGAAGACAAAGGAGACCCAGTCAGCTTGGGACTCTGAGTGAATATGATGAGCAGAGTACCCCTGCTAACCAACAGTGAACAGGCAACAGAAAGCAAGAAATAAACCTTTGTTTTCTTGAGCCACTGGGATTTGGGAGTTGTTACTGCAGCATACCCCAGTCCATCCTAACAACAAATATTTAATTGATTATAAGCACCACTTAAAGTTTTCATTCTAGGATATTCTAGGACATCTCATGGCAGCAAAAAGGCAGCTACAGGAACTGGGGCCTGAGCAGCCAGAACCAAGGCTCCTTGTGTCAGCCTCTTTCTCTCACCCCATGTCTCATTTCCATTTATCATTGCTTTGCTGTATTCTCCACTTTCACTTATGAACTTTCTCCAAGTACGCCAGGGGGTTTAGATGCTGCAGCCCTAACTTCATATCTTTCCAACTCTGAGCCCCATGGGCAATGCTATTCTCCCTAAGTTCCAAATCAAGAAACCTTGGGGAAGGATCTCAGTTTGGGTCACCTGCTCACCTCTGGATGAATGTCTATGCCTGGGGAAATGCATACCTAACCCTGGGTCACGGGCCGACTTCTGTGACTGAGTAAAGGGAGGAAGGACAGAGCACATTACCAGAAGGGAATGGAAAACTTGTTTTGCAGCCCAAAGTACTATCCAGAGTCACCTACAAAGAGGGGGAAAGGATATACACACATACATAGGCAGGAAAATGCCTAATGCAGACTTTAACTGAACTGTGATCAGTGAAAGAGAAAAAAAGGGGGGAATGTAGCATACTCTATGCATAATAGTCCTAAGAGGAAACAAGCAGGGCAAGAGAGCCACTAGGCTGGACAGCTCCCTAGTGGCAACGGGAGGCACCTTTGTCCTAGAACTGCCAGGTGACTGACAAGGCCACAGGGAGAGGGAGGGATGGGATGTCAGGAGGAGATGTTAACTCAAATAACAGATGCTCTCTGTTTACTAATCTGATAAATCTGACAATGGGGCAGACCTTTTCTGATCGGGAATGAGCTAAGTCTGGAAGAGCAAATACTGAACCAACACGTGTGCCCCCATTACCATCTTTCCTCCATTGTGGGGATCACTCCAGCATAGAAGCCTTTTGACAGTGCCTCCGCCATAATGTGAGCTTGAGCCCAGACACATTTCCCCCTTTCCTGGAGGCAGTCCAGCCATGAGGAAGCAGGAACTAAAAATGGATGATTCTGTTGAAGTTATTTTAGACTCCCTGACTCCCACACAATTGCTTGGTGATGGCTGTGTGGTCTTACTAGACATTGTGTTTTATCTTAAGTCCTGTTCTGGGCTAGTTTTATGACTCTGTTTACTGAGCACTGCTTAGGCCCTGTGGCCATTCATGTGACTCTTGGAGATTGTTGCCTTTGAGGATTTGTGATTCCTTCCGACCCTTAAGGAATATCCCCTTTCCAAATGTAAACCCTTGCTCAATAGATAAGAAAATCACCTTCTTGTTTTGTGATTCTCATGTTCTCTTTT
>CAUYLG010063753.1:0-37427 GCA_963573385.1 Cacajao melanocephalus
ACCACATAATTGGAAGTAAATCACTCCTCAGCAATTGCATAGCATTTCACAGGTTTAAATAAAATATTGGTTGGCTGCTTGTTTGTTATTTTCATCCCTTATTCTTTCCTGTCTCCATTGTTAAGCACAATTATTGGCACAAAAGAGATATTTAATACCCATTTTTAGACTGCATTCTAGCCTGGGCAATAAAACAAGAATCCCGTTCTCTCTCCCTCTTTCTCTTCCTCTTTCTTTCTCTCTTACATTCTTTTTTTTCTTTCTTTCACTCTGACTTTCTTTCTTCTCTTTTTCTTTCTTTCAAAAAAAAAAAAAGAAAAAAAAAAGAAAACCTTGAAACAGACAAATGCATATAGAATCTCTTGATTTATACAACATTCACAAAGTAAATCAGTCTTTTCAGTAAATAATGGTGAAACAAGTTGCCCATATAGGTAAAAATAAAATTGGAGCTCTACCTCACATGGTCACAAAAATTAATCCATGTAGATTATAGACTTGTGTGTGAAACACAAAACAGTGAAGCTTCCAGATAATAAAATAATATCTTATCAGCCAGGCATGGTGGTTTATTCCTATAATCCCAGCACTTTGGGAGGCCAAAGTCCATCACCCTGGGAGGTTGAGGCTGATCATGGCACTGCTTTCCAGCCTGGATGACAGAGCAAAGCTCTGTCCCAAAAAACAAATACCTTTATGTTCTCAGGACAAGAAAATACTTCTTAATTTCATAAGCAGCACTAACTATAAGAGGAAAGATGCATAAATTTAACTTTTTAAGTTAAGAATTGATATTCATTAAAAGAACTATTAAGAAATTTAAAAGATAAGGCACAGGATGGGAGGTGATAGTTGAAAAAATATAACCAACAAAGGGATCCTTCTAAGGACACAGAAAGCATTACTACAAAGATATAACATGAAAAAGTAAGACAACCCAATATGTGCAAAGGACAATAGGAATGTCACAAAAAAAGGGAAGAGAAAATGAAGCAATGAGAAATCTTGTATCCTGAATGGGTGTGGAGTAAAGGGCTGTTAATTGGTATGATCAATCATTTTGGAAAATAATTTGGAGTAATCTAGCAAAATTGGAGATCTCTTACAACACAACATTCCAGTATTAGATATATATGCCTTACAGAAATATAAGTTATGTGTATAAGATCCACATACAAAAATGCTCATAGCAGCATTCCTTAAAGCAAAAATCAGAAGCAACACAAATGTCCATCAATAATACAAGGGGATAAATAAATTGTAGTGTATTCACACAGTGAAATACTATGCAGAAGTGTTAATGAACTACAACTAATGCTACAACGTGGTTGACACACATTCGTATTATATTGATCAAAAGCAGCCAGATACTAAATAGCACATACTGTATGATTCCATTCAAATAACATTCAAAAATAGGGCAAAACTGAAATATGTTATTTCAGAACATGGGTGGTAAAACTACAAAGCAAACCAAGGAAGTCAGAAGAGGGTTGCCCTTAATGGAGGAGAGGGCTATATTTAAGAAAGGGTACACAGGTGACTTCTGAGGTGTTCAGAGTGTTTTATTTGGGGGTTGCTTTACAAACATTTCCAAATTGTACATTTAGTTTTTATATATGATATGTGAGTTATAATTAGCAATACAAATGTAAAGATAAGTTTTCTGATTAGTCAAAATACATTTTACGAAGTCTTTAGTAAAAGGGATTGGTTTGACTCAGAGTTGTAAAACGTTGAGAACATCTCTTACTTTTTCTGTGCTTCCATTTTCCGACCTGTAAACTGAGGATAATTACACCTATTTACTCCAAAGTGTCAAATGTTCAGTCCAAAGTGTTAACTATTCAGTCCAAAGTGTTAAATAGGAATACACACTGTAGACTGTAAAGCATAATGTACATAGGATACTGTTATTGTTTTCTGAGCCTACAGCAGGTTAGAGAAAGAGGGGGAAGAAAATGAGGTTGAGGTTACTATAGGCAGGTATATTCACAGCATCTTTTAAGCATGAAAGTTGAACTTAAAAAGAAAAAAAAATGGAAAAATCAGATAAAGATCTGAAAATGCACAGCTTAGAACAATTTAAGAAATAGTACAAACACAGCTCTTAATAAATTAGCAGCCCAAGGGCATTGCCACATGAGAGCAGAGCAAAGACATGAGAATTCCTTGCTATTATCCAGGACCATTAAGAAACATGTCAGTTATGCTCACTATAGCTCACTGAAAGAATGAGAGAATGCAATATAAATGTTTCAATCCAAATTGATAAATTTTTAAAGGTTTTTGGGGCCATTTAGAGGTAAAACTTTTATCTGTCAAATATACACACAGAAAATGTTACCGCAATAAAAATAACTGTCTTTTGCTGAAATTTCTGCCATGTGTCATGCACAGATCTAAAAATTATTCAAATTTTTAAAATTCAATTCTTAAGATAAATCTGCAAGTTATGTCATTTTATCTCCATTATACAAGTTTTAAAAAACCGGAGGTTTAGAGAGTTTCAATGATTTTCTCATACATCTAAGGAGGAGTAGAGATGAGATTTGAACCCAAATGTAATTCATTCCAAATCATGGACTTCTATCATAAAAGCTCCCTTTTACTGCTTAAAAAATAACAGATAATGTAGTGGAGCAGGTACTTATATGGTCAGTCACATATCAATTCATTTTACTTTACACAACAGTTTAATCACATAAGGTTTTTATTAATCATCTTAAAGAGTTCACTTCTTAATCCATTGATTCTTTCGCTACTCATAGATAATATCATTATCATTTTAGCTTATCCATGCAAGGCATTTTTTCTGGGTAATTAATAATCTCAGTTCATCGTCTCTACCAGTATCTCAATCAGCACTTATACATACTTATATATATTTCCAGTTCTTGTTAAACGATTTAAAATTCTATTGGGGTAAAGTTTTAAATTGTTTTTAAAAATATATTTGAGATATTTGGAGTATATAATTATCTCACAATTTGAATTTTATGTACTAAATACTACTGGTTTAAAATAGTGAATAAAAAAATAATTTATTTTTTGATGAAACCTAAATTTGTCATTTAAAACACTTCTAAAGACAAAACCTTGAAATTCATTTTCAACAATTTATAATTGGTTAATTAGCATATCTTAGTTTTAGAATAATTTTAGTAAACGTCTTTAAGAACATCTGAGTACTGAATATCTCAAAGGTCATCTAGTCTAACCATGGTTCACCCACCTCTATTTCTATACATGCTTTATATACCTCTGGCTATAGTACCTTGACTGGAGGAGATAATGATTCTTGTATATTTAATTTTTATTGCTATCTCTGCATCATTTTTACCCCATAACATAGTTGCCGGTTAGCAATACAAAATTATAATTCTGCAATTTTGGCATATTATTGTTTTTAGTAAGAGCTAGACAATTGGCAAAGAACAAATAACTAAATCTCAACAGGACGGAAATGATAGTTTCTAGAAAATATAGACTAATAAGATTAACATTAAAGCCCCCCAAAATTCTCAAATGTATTATTAAAAACTTCTGTAAGAATCTAAAAATAATCCAAAGATGTTCATTAGCAGTCATTGTAGATTCACTAAAAACAAGTCATGTTGAACCAACCCCATTTCTTTCTCTTACAAAATTCAGGTGGGACTGGTACAGATGTGGCAGCCTTTAAATAATCATTCAAAATTTTATGTTAAGGTCCTGGACTGTATAGTCATCGAAAGCAGGGGTCTCCAACCACCCGGCTAGTACCAGTACTGGTCTATGGGGGTGTCTGTGGCCTGTTAGGAACCAGGTGGCACAACAGGAGATGAGCAGCGGGCAAGAGAGCATGACCTCCTGAGCTCCACCTGTCAGATCAGCAGGGGCATTAGATTCTCGTAGAAGTGTACTCCTTTTGAGAATGTAACTAATGCTTGATGATTTGAGGTGGAACTGTTTCATCCTGAAACTGTTTGCAGCACCCATCTGTGGGAATTTTGTCTTCCTTGAATCTGGTGCCTGGTGCCTAAAAGGTTGGGGATCGCTGATCTAAAGTGTCTTTTGGCTGTAAAAATCCCAGGGGTTTCATGTGGTAGAAATAAATATAAATTTTTTTGCTGAATGCTAAGGGATTTATAATTTGATATACAAGTTTGTAAACCTGACCAAAATCTCAAGTGGTAAAACTTTGACTCTTTTGCTTTATCCTTTTAACATTATTTTCAAGGTGGATGAAGATATATAGAAAGATCTTTAATTTACACATGACACAATCCTAAGGATAGGTAATGTGTGTGATAAAAAAAAAAAAGATGTATGTGTGTGCTCATAGACTGAAACTAAGAACCAAAAATGGTCATAAAACATTTTACAAATAAATTTGTGTTCGAATATAAATTACACTGTATTCATAGTATTTGAAAGGTCAACAAAAAAGGAACGTTTATGTAAATTATGTTACTCTTAAGATGAAACAACATGATACTTTTAAAAAATATTAATAGTAAGAGTTTGCAATGACATAGGGAAATCATGTAATATAATGTTACATTGAAGAAAACAGCACATGAAATTGCTTATAAAGCAGTATCATGATCATATCTATAGATATTTAAAAGCAAAGAAAATAATACAGGGAAAATCACCAAAATGATAAATGTGAATGGCGGGATTGTTATTTTCTACATTAGTATTGGAACCACATTCCCAGTCTTGGCACAGGTAACAAGACCCCTCCCCCAACCCCACCAGCTTAAAGAGACTGTGGTTCCAGAGGGACTCGACAGGTCAAAGACAAAAGTTGAAATGTTTGGAAAAGCCCCATAAGGGGCTCCTATATTAGGCAGAAAGATTTGCACCAGATATGTTTTGATTCTAGAAGAACTGCCAGAATACAAAGCAAGAAAACAGGATTTTGGGGTGAAGAAGAGGGCGATTATGGTGGCAACTGAATGGTAGTAGGATCACCAGTAAAAATAACTTAGGAGTGGGACAGCAGGTGCTGTACTCACATGGGGTTGTTCAAAAACCCCAGTTGAGAAAACATGTAGCATAGAATTGACATTTATGTATTTATTTCGGAGAGGAACTGATATTTAAATAAAAAATTAAGAAAGACTCTCAAATCCTAACAGCAAAATAATGGAACAAGTATTTATTAGAATTATTAACACTAATTGAGCATTTCTATATGTCAGTAACTATGATGAACTATTTTATGCATTACGTCATATAATTCTCATAACAATTCCATGAGGTAGGGTCTAATGTTATCTCATTTTCCTAAAGGGAAGTCAGTGTCTCAGAGATAATATGAGATTTAAAGTCAATTAGTCAATAGCAGGGCTCAGCTCATTCCATTAATCTTCATACCATTCTGTAAAGTCTTTCACATTTAGGCCCAAACGTTTGTCACAAATAGCATAATAGTTTAGTACACATCAAAATGTTTGCTGGTAAGAAAGGAGTGTCTTTAGATTTCTTTTTGAAATAAACCAAAAACAAGAAGATTTATCTTTTTAAAAATTGTTTTGTGCTTATAGATTTGTTGGACATTCCTGCTTTCAGTAGCTCCTACCACTATAGGTCTCATTGATTATACATATGTATTATCTAAAGATGGAATTTAGTTCACTTTACAAGCTCTGTAGTTGCTTGAACTGAAAACTAATGAATTATTTGGCTTTCTCCCATGATTTTTATCTCCCAGTTTGAGGAAACTACATTCAGTCAATTGGTAGAACATTAAAAAGAACATTTCTACACTCAATAATGTCTAAAAAGCATTTTATTCCTTCTATGTCCTTCAGTGTTTCACAAAGCATTTTACTGTAAACAAATTTGGGGGCCACTCTGTGATTATTCCCACTTGGAAAATACACCGTTTCCTCTTCATGAAACTAGAACAGAAGGTCTACAAGAAAGGAAATTATTAAGCATTCTACTGAGTTCCCCCCCCCCCCCCACTCAACAAAAACTAAGATAGAGGTCAATGAATAAGTATGTGCAGACTGGAACTTGAATCCTCTAGGGTGACTGTAGGCTAATTAATAATTAATGCCAGAGCCACGGTGTTTGAAATGCAGATGTGATAACTAGAGGCCTGGCAGAGCTGTTCAGAGGAAGCAGATTTAGATGCTATAGGGAATAGGCACTCCCTTGCCGGCTGGCTCAGAGAGCCAGCCTGGGTGCAAAGCAGGGCCTATGGTTTAGATTATATTCCCCTCAGCTGTTAATTACCTGAACCTACTTTGAAGTTCTTCTCTTTTTATCCTCTGCATGAAAAGAGATTGGTTCAGCCAAGGGACTTGAAGAGATGATCAAATACATGGGGTGGAGGGAAGAGGGGTGGGAATAGAACTTCAGATATAAGAAGATAACGAAGAAAAACACATAGTAGAACATGTAAGAACATACATTATTAGGAAATATTGAATTGTGGCTCATTGTCTTAAGCACATTATTTCTTTCAGTTATTCTAGTAAAGTTGATTTTAAGTAAATTGTAAACTTTCTCTGAATAGTTATAATGACAAATTTCTATCATTGTTACTAGGTAGAAATTTGATAAAAGACTACCACAGGTGCTTTGTAATGCTATTTTAACTTAATGAAGTCATTTAAAACTCTTCATATTTAAAGCCAAGCAGTGATATTGTTAAAATTAGTAGAATTAGCCATAAAATGCTTCTATATACCTTGCTTGTGTTCAAATAATTCATTCTCAGAACACAAAGAGTAAGTGTCATTATTCAATGGTGGAAGCTACAGGACATTAGAAAACTGTGGAAATGGAATGTAGTTGAAAGAAATACAAAAATAAATTGTGGGGGTGTGGCTGAATTAAAAAGCACCCTAATTTTTTTCAGAATGTGTGTAAGCACAAAATTTAAAGAAGTGTAGTTGTTAACTATCTTGCAGCTGGATCACAACATACCTGGATTAAAAGTAAATGCTGATATTTTCTGTCTCTTTGTGCCTTTTTTTTTAAAATGTTATTTTTACCTATTTCAGGTAGGGATTATCCCTGAGACACATGCTACTCACACATGAACACTGTTCGCTCTTTGAGTGGGAGAGCATGCAGTCATGAAATAGCTAACTTTCAATTGTATCTCTGTATTTTGTGGTAGGATAATAGTACTAATATTGTCATCAAGGGAAAATGTGTACCTTTATTGAAATTGACACCTGTAAGTGCAATATCATCTGACTAGGGTGATATCAAATGCACACAAGCAAATGAGTGACACAACACATAGACCTCCTGTATTCAGCATAGACACAGCACATAGACCTTCATGCAGTGATTTTGTTTGAGGGAACCTAATTTATTTACAGTTCCTTTCTATTTAAAAGGATACTTTTATGAGCAGAGTTCTTACAATTTTTCTTCAGAATAAAAAACTAGAAACTTGTTTTTGAATCTATTATTCAAAATACCAAATTCCAAAAAAAAAATTAAATGTAAGACTGTATTGTTGCACAATTTAAATTTCATCAGGCAAGACAACAACATGAATAAAAGTTTTCTATCAAAGGCAAAACACACTGGGAATTTGTACAATTTATGTTTAACACAGCTTTTCCAGTTGTGGTTTTCATTCTAAGAACACATACACACTAGAAATAAGACTGTGCAAAACTAAAACAACAAAAATTTTTTATCTCCAAGCAATCTAATCTGTAAGTTGTACTGACATAAAACAGGAGGACAAAATCACAGAAAACAGAGCCTAATTCCACGCTGATTTTATCATCAATCAGGTATCTCTACAGTATTCTATTGCTAGAGTTCAGAGTGCTAATGAAAACGTAGCATTTTCTCAAAGCTTTAAATGTAAACTTTGTATGTTGAGTCCCCTCTATTAACTAAATGAGGAAAACAGAAGTGTTTGCAAACTACGAGCAGTAAGCCAGAGGTAAAATTTGAAAAATCAACCACTTATATCCGCACCTAAGATGTTCATGGCCATAGCCCTTTCCTCAATGGGCATTCATAGTCATTCATGGGTTGTGGGTAACGGTTTTAACGCAAAAACACAGAACGAAACACGTTTCTTACAATGTAACAGCAGTTATCTTTCAAAGGTGAGGTCTGAACTTTTGAATTACGGTTCCTCAATACTAAATTAAACTACATTGGAGACTGATTACATTCAGATTTCATATATATGTGCTTTTATTTTTGGTTTTGTTATATTAACAATATGCTAACAAAAATATATTCAAATATATTTTTTAATTTCTATATTTTTTTCACATTCTATTCATTTGGCCAATCCAATTTAAGTAAAAAGATATCTGAAATCATGACATCAAGCTAAGTTTCAGTGCAAAAATTGTCAGCTTAGAGACAGATGAAGAGCAGAGATATAAATTATAAAATAGCGCAATGGTGTTACCAGAAACATCAGGTTAAACTTTCTACTTTATTTCAACTGGGATGTTTTACATCCCCATTTCTCTCATTTCCACATGACCGTCTCTTCTACTAACTATCGCATATTTTGTAAAGACTTACTCAGTTTCTTAAAGTACATTTTGAAAGTTTTAATGTAATCTAGTGGCACAAGCTTGTATTAATCTCAAGGTATTAATATATTTTTAGTAACGGGAAAAATTATCTAGCTGCATAGCAAACAGTATTTAAGCCATGGAATCTGAAGGCCATAATTTATATACTTTTCTTATGAATTTGGAACAACTAAGGCATTCTTCTGTATGGCACATATATTTTTAATGTTTTTCTCCTGTTGCTGTGTTTGCCACAGTTCAGTTTCAATTATGTGTTTATATTCTGAAAATGCTTGTGACTAGAGGCTCCTACATACCTGTACAATAGTCTGCCTCTTTCTACTGCAATCTAAAATGTGGCAAGATTATCTAGTTTGTTTTGTGTCCTTTTCACCTGCAGCTACAGAGAGACTGAAATGAAGTTCTCAGCTCTTTATTAGTAAAAGCATCAGAAAAGTAAATAGATCATAACAGAAATGTTTTTCTGCCTCCAGTATGAGTGATGTATGTTGCATGAGCTATGCACTGCAAAGCAGAGGAAGAGTTCTTTACCCTGCAAAACGCAAAGTAAAGCATTGAAAAAGGATTTTAATGAAATCATAACATTAGAATACTTTATATTAAATCTCACTAATTTTCTAGGTGAAGGCAGTGAACTGAATGTGAGAAAACATTAAAAGGGAATTGAATTTGCATTCCTTATGCTACAGGCACATGTTTACATGACCTTTAAAACAGAATTAAAGCTGTATCATCAGCAGCTGTAGGCAATTCACATTACTAAGGCAATCAAATCAGAATGCTAAACTAACTATAAAACATAAATTAAACTGATAGAGAATCATCTTAATTCACTAGGTTTACTTGCAATCCACTTATACTCTACTAGTCATTTCAAAGCGGTTTGCAGATCCACCAAATGAGAAACCCTGCAACATATCTAAAAACAGAGTGTCCAACTATATGAATGTAAGCTAAAACACTTTAACGTATCTTTTTAACATACTTCCATGAATCATCAGAGTTAGCTTATTTCATGAACTTTATTTACATTCAACAATCACCTACAAAAGTAAGCATTATTTCATAAAGACTCTTGATAAGCTATACATAGCCGAGATAATTTTTATTTCCAAACAAGTACTTGGAAGAGTTTATAATGAATGTGTAAAGGCTAGTAAAAATTAACTGAACATATTTTTATTACAAACTTCATGGTATTATTCCTCAACATCCTTCATACCTTAACAATAAATATATTCTGGTTTCTTTTCATAGCATGGTACAGAGAGTCCTCATTTTAAAATGTGGTAGGATGGAATATTAAATAGAGTTTAAAATTCAATTGTCTAGGATGAGACTTATTCTAATGACATGAAATGAGAATAAATATATTTATAATGCAAGTTATCATTTCATGAAAACTGTTTTAAGAAAGCTTGATTTTTTTTCCATTTGTAGTAGTTAAATTTTAGGAAAACAAACATATTCTATCTTTCCCAAAATGTTTCTGTTTGTGTGTTGTAACTTATTTTCTATCTCTTTAAAAAATTTCTAAGACTCATTGATGATACTGAAAACTTACAGAATATGTTTGAAAATACAATTCTTCTACTCCAAGGGATGAATAAAAGTAGGGGGACTCAAAGGCATCTTTCTATCACTAATGTGGGTGTCTGAAACCAATCCTCCACAACTCTAAGATTCTGCTTTAGCTGAGCTAAGATCCGCACCCAAGAGTTGAGATCATTATTGAAGGCAATTTATATTCAAATAGGTTTGTTCTCCAATATGCAAAGGTCCAACCCTGTAAATGCACACGCACTGCCCCTGACTACATGTGCAAAGATGTTCGTGATCCATTTGTTTAAGAGAGGTGGTAACATACCTAATGTTTACATCAAGCACCTGGAAAAAATATTGTGTTTAAAGGTTAAGATGAGAGCAGATGTGATTGAACTATAGTTTAACAGCACACAAGAATTCCAATCTCTCCTCAAAAGTAGAAATAGTAAGAATATGATAGGTGAGGAAAAGAAAAAGCCTCATTCTCACTATTATTTGAATAAGTTAAAATAAATGTTTAAGATGTACCAGAAATATTTGAGTATTGATATTTAGATTGCCCTAAATGTCTTTCCTTAGAAGCCTAATGTTTTCTTTCCCTTTCAATGGTTAAAAACATACAGTTTCTTATTTTTAAAGAGGAATAGGCAGGTTTAAATTCTATCGTTAATGTTATCTGAATTAACATCTTATTGCTGCTGGGACAAAATATTTTAGGGCAACTGTCACTTTAACACACAAGGGGAATAATAAAGGTGCTGTTCTGTGGAGCATATCCCCCGAGGGGGGCGTCACTGAGGCAGAGCTGTGTTGACACACATCATTTGTTGGGGAAGGAGCTGGGCCTTGTCTCCTGAGAAAGCACTACCTTGAGCCCTTTACATAGGTGCGGGTTTAGAGAGAAGGACAATAGGTTTAGCAGTGTTCAAGGGTCAGAAAGAGCCTTGGACCTAGGAGGGGCTCGCCTGACGGAGCAGCAGAGGCTGCCCAGCGACTAGGATATTCCCTGAGCCGACAAGGTCCAGGGCTCTCCCAAAACACCAGCAGGTGGCCACTATTGTTGGGTTGGGGGCCGGGAGCTCTAGGCTAATAGGGACACTTCCGTGTCTTGCTTCTAGATCCCTGCCCCCTCCCTCCACCTCCAACAGAGGGAAAGTGACCTTGCCACCATCCTTCAGATCCTGTTTCAAATAGAAGAGGGGCCAGAGAGGTTGAGGGGGCAATGCAGTCCTGAAGGCTGTTGAAATAAGCCCCTCTAGCCAGCTGCTGTGTGTCCCAATAGAATCTATTTGGCCTAAAGAATTGCCACCCGCGGAGTTATCTTAAAACAGTTATCTCTCAGTAGAATGCTCCCCAGCCCCACCACACCACCTCTATTCAGTATGTGTCCCGGAGGCTAAGGTCAGGTCCACCGTTCCGAAACATCTGGGCATTTTAGCTAGACTCTCCAGAAGGTGAGGGGTCCCGTTGCTGCCCAGATCGCGCCCCCTCCCGCCGAGGCCTTGTCTGGTGTTTGGGGGAAGAAGCTTCTTGATTCTTTATGCCTTTGTACCTCGGCAGAATGAAGCTAGCTGATTTGGGTTCGCGGCAACACCTGAATGGGAGCGAGCTGGGTGATGGAGTCACAGCCACCTGAGCCAGGAGCAGAACCAACAAGGGCAAAGAACTGGTCAGGGGCTAGGTTCTGCTGGCTACCTGAGCTCTCATGCTTCTAAAAGAGACTACAAAAAGTTATTGGATATGAAATGTGTGTGTGCACTCACAACACACACGATGGACTGACTGAAGTATTCACAGGCAGCTGGATACCGAAATACCCGACCAAACGGAACTCTTCTAGGAGCAGGGGAGCTAAACTGATTTCTCAAATCCATAGTGAGGCAAAGTGCAAGAGATGTCTGCCCAAATAAACGTTACAGGAAAGGGAGACTTTAGGAACACTCAGGAAACTCACCCCTCCCCAGAAGAACTAACACAACAGCAATCACAACAGAGGAAGCATTAATATTCTTGTTAAAAACGGGTTCCCCAAATGTACTGGCAAATTAGACTTTTCCCCCAAACTCTCTGTGTGCATGTGTGTGTATGTGTGTGTGTGTGTGTGTACATTTTGTTGGGTGGGGGGGACCACAAGCCCTCCCATACACACACACACACACACACACACACACACACATACACACATTGTTTTCATAATCAGCAGCCCCCTTCTCGATCTCGGTTCTTTCCTCCTGGAAAATAATGATAGCAGTAATTGAAATTTCCGAAAAATGACAGCAGGTTAAATCCAGTCGCTTGCTCATTTTCAAAGTGATAAACTTACATTCTTGTACTTTGTGGGACCCTGAAATGGTAATGTGAGCCCCAGAACTGAGCAGATTACTTACTAAAAATCATTTCCTAGAAGGATCCCATATATCAATCTATAATCAAGCTTCCTGTAGTCCCATAACCGCACAGGGACCTTGGAACGCTCTCGGTTTCAGATAAATAAATACCATTTACTAAGGGGCGGGGAGACAGGGTGGCAGGGAACACAGGACCTCAGTTACGAATAAAGCCTAAGCATTCTTACAATTTTGCACATTAAAACCTTAATCCATCCATAAAGAAAGAAGTGATTTGCAATTTGGGGAGGCTCTTTTAACTACTAAAGTGACTTAAGAAAAGCGTCTAATGTTAGCCAGAAGACTTATTGATGACTCGAATACCGATGTGCACAGAGTTTAAAGAGATTTCTACCCACCCTCTGATCGATCACGCAGCTAGAACTATTTTTTTTTCATTTTTAAATACCTGTACCACTTCTGACTTTAAGAAAATAATCGAAAATTAAAAAAAAAAAAAACTACCACTGAATTTTAAATTTGGAAGCATTCTGTAGCTTTTTTTTTTTTTTAAGATAGAAGTGTAATTCCACTTGTGGTCTCTATTTTGTAAAACCATCCGCTGGGTTCCTCAACACTAGGCTTGGTCTGCAGTGCAAAACAGTGCAATGATTCCTAAACACCCCAAATCCTGGTGCCAGGAAACCGATAGCTATGCTGAGTACAACACAAAAGCTCTTTTCTCTGGGATACTGTAAAATTAGGGTTGACCCACAGACATTACAACGGCAAAAAATGTGATCCCAAAAGAGAAACTGAGACTGGGTGGACACAACCTGGCCAACGCAGTTATAGGAGCAAGCATCCTTTCCCTTGATAGTGAGGGTCTCTATTGTCCCTGCCTGTCCTCTAACCATCCCGTCAGAGGCCCCAGCCACACAATGCCTCAGCATTTCTCCCCAGCATTCAATTTTGCTAGCAAATGACTAGTGGTTCTCACAGATTGGGGTGTTTGTATTAGATTTTACAAGAGGAGTATTTTAAATTTCCCTTGTTTCTGCTGCAGCATTCACTGTATGTACTCACCCCCTCCCCTCTTCCTCTTCCCTTTTCTCTGAAGATTCTTTTTCTTACATTCAGGAAAGCCAATAGAGACCTAAAAAAAAATTAACTCATTGAGCTTGAGTTCAATTAGTTCATGCCTATGAAATATTGTGCCATGTCCTACCATCAGCATTGGCAATGTCTCCTAATGTCATCTAAATTCCTTTTTAAAAATTTCCCCCAGAATATTAGGAGCCCCTTACCTTCCCCCCATGCAGCTTTTGAAAAAGAAAAAAGAAGAAAGAAGGAGACTGTAAGAGGAGCTCCAGTGGGCTAGTGCTCTGAAGGACAGCTGTGTCTCACGCCGAGAACAGTCTTATGAGCTCAATATGCAGAAACCAGGAAAACAGCTTTTTTTTCTCTGCTGCTTTGAGAAGTCTGTTCAATTGTTTCTCTTCCCTTATGAGCTCCTGGTATTAAAAAGGAAAGTACATTCATCCCTACCAAACTCAATCTAGCTTGTCCTGTTTCCAAAGTGGACTTGGGTTGAAGGTGAGGTTTTCATCTTGAGATAACGTCTATGTGCCATGTCCTACCGTTTGGAGCTTCATGCTTTATTGCACACAATCAAATCTGGCCTTTTGGACTTATTTCCTGACCCCCCACAACAACTCCCTGTCCTTACCCCCTGCCAGCTTCAGCCCCAAACCACCTTCCTCTCCCCACCCTCAATTTGTACACATAATGAGAATGCTTCATAATCTACACTGAAATATGAAATCTGCAAGAGATTACAATCCCCATGGCTGGGGTGCTTTCCAAAGGAGCCCAGACGCAGGCTACCCAGCTGCGGCCATGCTCAGATGTTTCCACAGGAGCACAACCTGAACCACATTAATCTGCTTAATTTCTTTTGTGAGTCTTTCCTTGCTCAGAAAGAAAGGGGCGTGGGTATCTTTGAAGACATTCGGGAGCTGCTATCCCTAAATCTTGTAAGGAAGGAAAGCAACTGCAAACTTTCAAGTTACAAATAAATGAATGAACATATATAAATCAAGCCAAACTGACTTTCTTTTAGAAATGATCTGAATTACCCTCTTAGAAACAAAGCAAGGGGAAAGGATAAGGTGGGGTGTGTAATTGGAGTGTGAGGGCAACTTAACAAGGAATAAAAATTGTGCCAGGTTCTTGCCTGGCACAGGAATTGAAACCTGTGCTGCTTTGCTGAAGATAGGTGCGGATTCGCTACAATTACAGTTTCTGTACTTCAAAGCTCGGCTCCTCTCGAAGGCGACTTTTAACTGCCCCTACCCGGTAGGTTTCACAGCTATTGTTATATTATTCAAACCAAAGCTCTAGAGGGGGTGGGGAGAAGCAGATCTGAGGCCCGGGTTTGTACTTCAAGATCAGGATGTGGAGCACACCAAGTGTGTATGTAGCCCAGCTGCATGAGAGAGCAAGCTTGCCAGTGGTAACTTAGAGTTTAAGACAAAATGCAGTCTATGAAAAATAAGTTACCAGCTCTTTGCAACAGTAGCTTCGTATCAACTTATTTTTCTCGCATATCCAGACGGGTCGTCTATTGAATGTGGCTCTTTTATTTTGCATGGGGCAGGGGATTTGTGACCATGGTCCCCCCTTTTATTCCCCTCTCTATGGAAACCCAGATCATGGGGAGAAATATGCGAAGCTGAATAAAGAGAAGCTGCAGAAAGGAGCGCTTGAGAGCGGCATCTGTTACACTTGGGAAGTTAAACTGACAGGAGAGGGCGAAAGAAACCTCTCCAGCAGATTAGTTAGAACAGCAAGAAGATTTGACTATATGCAGATATTTTATTCAAAAAACAAAACACCTTACATGCAAGAGAAGATTCTATCACAGTTGCTAGAGGATGTGATTGGACCCGAATTCAATAGGCAGTATCTATATTCATGGGAACATTTATTTAAATAAAAAAAAAAAAAGAAGGAAAGA
The DNA here is from genome assembly GCA_963573385.1 of Cacajao melanocephalus. Taxonomy (NCBI): domain Eukaryota; kingdom Metazoa; phylum Chordata; class Mammalia; order Primates; family Pitheciidae; genus Cacajao; species Cacajao melanocephalus. Next base: position 15,423 of record CAUYLG010063753.1, read on the forward strand.
GAAAGAAAAAAGAAATAAGAAAAAAGAAAGAAAAGAAAAATAAAGACGTTGACGATAGTTTCTGCTCCTGACGAAAGCTATTATTTCTATTAAAAAGCTACTTTTTACACTAAAAAAACTGCAAAATAAGGGTGTAAAAACCTGTCCCTGGGATCAGATCTCTGCTCCTTATTTCTCCCCCCTCCAAGCCTCTAGCAAATGGTCTGAACCACTTGATGCGGCTGGCAAAATAGGGTACCAGGAGCAGAGGCCATGGGCAAGAGGAAGGTTGATTGTAAGAACTCAGGCAAGTCAAGATTGAAAAAAGATCCCCTTCTTCATGCAGAAGCCTTATCATTTGATAATTACCTTAACCCCCTGAATGGCCTAAGATTAGCAACTCTCACTCAAAGGCAGCTGCAAGGTGGGGGTGGGGAACCTACAACAACAAAAACAGCATGGCAATGATCTTGATCGTTTTACACGTAAGGTTTCTTCAACGCGTTTCCCTCTGACCTCTAAATTGAGTCGACACAGACTCACAAATGGATCATAGAAAGGTCAGCTTAACAGAGCACCTAAAAACTTTACTTTTGTTTGATTTTGACAAGTTCTTGTTTCTTTGGGAAGCGAATTTCGGGCACAAATGAGACTGCATTCTTGCAAAGGAAGATGCAAACAGCAGTAAAGAAATGAGTTCCTTGGCAGAAAAGGCCGGGAGCTGGGGGCAGAATGTGCAAAAGAGAGAGAGAGAGAGGGAGAGAGAGAAAGAGAGAGAGAAAGAGAGAGAGAGAGAGAGAGAGAGAGAGAGAGGAAAACTCAATTTCTAAAAGCAGATAAGCCTCTACAATAAGACATGGGCAAATGAAGCTACAGTTTCAATGAGAGAGCCGTAGGAGGGGGTAAGAAGATGGCAAATGATCCTCTCTGCCAATAATTACTAAGTGTTTAATCTTAAAAAAAAAAAAAGTGAAAAAAAGAAATAGATCTGAATCAGATGCCAGGTTTTCATTCCTAATAGACACGTTTACACTTACCAATATCAGCTCCCATTGCTCCATGCTCTCATAAGAAATTACTCATTTCACAGGAAATAATGCTCTTTAGCTATATAAAGGAATGGCAGAATAAGCTCACCTTGTTTTTATTTTTTCTCATTTTCTTGCACATTCTTCTGATCTGTCTTCTTAGAGAAACTAATGCCTTAATGACTTTCTGGTAGCAGCAAGCCTTCTTTTATTTCTGCTAAATATATGAAAATGTATGCAAATTTAAATCAAGCTTAACCTAGGCGCTCTTGCAATATATTTAATGGAATTTCAAACCAATAAGGGAACTCTGATGCCGTCTTCTGTAAGTGCAAATATAATTAGGCAGCTAGGTTACCTCCAAAATTATGCAATGAAAGGTCATTTTTTTTAACTTCAATGACCGTGTTGGGTATCTGCTGTTGCCTTTCTCAGCTAGAACAAATCTAAAATCTTTGCATTTCTCCCCACTCTGCTACCAAGCGATGCCTTTGTGCCGGGCTGTGGAGCACACAGACTTGTCCTCTCCTAACTTATAAAGGCTTAGGAGGAGCACAAGTGTTTCATCTCTTTTCTTCTATCCAAAATGTAAAAGCAGCCCTATTTTTTCAAGCTGAAAGCAAATTCAAGCTTGATGGGGATTGGGGAAGTGGGGGCGGTACTTGATGCCAAACAGCCCGCCATTTCTCTCTCTCTGAATTTCCTGGGCACATTAAATGCCGATCGGGTGAGCAGCGGGGTCGGGGAGGGGGGACGAGTAAATGTTAAAAATAATTTTCCAAGGGGAGCTCATCAGGAGCGAGATCATGAACGTTTTCCTGTATACCTATTGGTAGTGGGTCTGCAGACCGTTTAGGGTGAGTGTGAGGGCTGCCTGCTTCAGCAAGCAGAACCTTTGACAGAAGTTGTGGGATCTCTGATGGGAGCTGGTATGGAGCAATAAGAAATCAAGGTTTCCAATTGACAAGCTAGATTGGAAGCAAACTTCAATAAAACTGAATATTGTCAATATCACATTAGATTTTACTTTCCCAGAATTATTCAGTTCTTAGTGACCTAAACAATTTTTCAGAAAGAACAGGACATATTTTAGAAGTTTTTGGACCTTGATATCGAGGTTATTAATACAATGAAATAAACTGAAATAGTTCTTATCGGAATCATTGATTTCAACTTTATTGGTTTAGGGTCCAATCAAAGACGTTACTTTGCTCAAAGTTTGTACCGCTGTTTTGTTTTGCAATCCCAGGCACACAACTAGCCCTCCCAGACCGCCGAGTGAGTCTGAAAAATCCCTATTCACTGAGATCAAAATGACATTTAAACTTTGTTTTACTTTTTCTTTATTTAGGTTAATCTAAATAATCAAAAAGGAGTTCTACAACCACACTTTGCCACCTCACTCTCTAACTGCCACCCCCACCCCACAACACATCCCTCACATCTTTTCTCCATCAACATAAACCCCGGGGTGGGGGCGGGGGGCGGTAATCAACTGTACGACCGCCACTCTGCGCTAGGCAGCCAATGGAGCTGAAAGATTGATTCACTTCCTGCTTGGGTCTCATTTAAACTCCGGAGCTTCACCAGCCTAATTTGGAAAGCGAGCCCGACCTCCTGCACCGCTATTGGCCGGGCTTACTCGGGGCCAGGCTGAGACGCACTGCGATTGGCCGCAGTGGGTGCCGGTAACCCGTGCTAGCGTCTTTGGCTCCCCCGCACCGTAGATGTCAAAGGCTGAAGCTGCTCCCTTTGCCACATTATAACTAGTAGGGGATCCTCACCGACCATGGCCACAGCTGCCTCGAATCCCTACAGCATTCTCAGTTCCACCTCCCTCGTCCATGCGGACTCTGCGGGAATGCAGCAGGGGAGTCCTTTCCGCAACCCTCAGAAACTTCTCCAAACTGATTACTTGCAGGGAGTTCCCAGCAATGGGCATCCCCTCGGGCATCACTGGGTGACCAGTCTGAGCGACGGGGGACCATGGTCCTCCACACTGGCAACCAGCCCCCTGGACCAGCAGGACGTGAAGCCCGGGCGCGAAGATCTGCAACTGGGTGCGATCATCCATCACCGCTCGCCACACGTAGCCCACCACTCTCCGCACACTAACCACCCCAACGCCTGGGGGGCGAGCCCGGCACCGAACCCGTCTATTGCGTCCAGCGGGCAACCCCTCAACGTGTACTCGCAGCCTGGCTTCACCGTGAGCGGCATGCTGGAACACGGGGGACTCACCCCACCTCCAGCTGCCACCTCTGCACAGAGCCTGCACCCCGTACTCCGGGAGCCGCCGGACCACGGCGAACTGGGCTCGCACCACTGCCAGGATAACTCCGACGAGGAGACGCCAACCTCTGATGAGTTGGAACAGTTCGCCAAACAATTCAAACAAAGAAGAATCAAGTTGGGCTTCACACAGGCCGACGTGGGGTTGGCGCTGGGCACACTGTATGGTAATGTGTTCTCGCAGACCACCATCTGCAGGTTCGAGGCCTTGCAGCTGAGCTTCAAAAATATGTGCAAGCTGAAACCCCTGCTGAACAAGTGGCTGGAGGAGGCGGATTCGTCCACAGGGAGTCCGACCAGCATTGACAAGATCGCAGCACAGGGCCGCAAGCGCAAGAAGCGGACCTCCATCGAGGTGAGTGTCAAGGGCGTACTGGAGACGCATTTCCTCAAGTGTCCCAAGCCTGCCGCGCAGGAGATCTCCTCGCTGGCAGACAGCCTCCAGTTGGAGAAAGAAGTGGTGCGTGTCTGGTTCTGTAATCGAAGACAAAAAGAGAAGAGAATGACTCCACCAGGGGATCAGCAGCCGCATGAGGTTTATTCGCATACGGTGAAAACAGACACGTCTTGCCATGATCTCTGACTGGAGCAAGAGAGGAGGCGGCCGGCCGCACTGGGAGCAGCGCGGATTTCTCTTTCTCTCTCACTCTCTTCCTTTCATTCTAGCATTCTTTATTAATTTCTCTATTGCTCGCTCGCTAGCTCGCGCGCTCTTTTCCCTCCTTTCTCCTTTCTTTTTCTTTCCTTTTTTCCTTTCTTTTCCTTTCCTTTCCCCTTTCCCTTCCCCTTCCCCTTCCTTTCCCCTTTCCTTTCCCTTCCCTTCTCTTCTCTTCCCTTCCTTTCCCTTCCGTTACCTTCCTTTCCCTTCCTTTCCTTTCCCTTCCCTTTCTTTCCTTTCCTTTCCTTTCCTTTCCTTTCCTTTCCTTTCCTTTCCTTTTTCCTTTCCTTTTTCCTTTCCTTTTTCCTTTCCTTTTTCCTTTCCTTTTTCCTTTCCTTTCTTTTCCTTTCTTTTCCTTTCCTTTCCTTTCCTTTCCTTTCCTTTCCTTTCCTTTCCTTTCCTTTCCTTTCCTTTCCTTTCCATAGGGGATTCTAACTTCTGTTGACAAAGGAAACACACACTCTCATTCAGACTTCTCAATGCTGAAACACAGTTATATTAAGCGGTCCAAGCTGGGATCTCATATTCCTGGCTCCCCAGGCAACAGTTCCCTTTAGCCTTTTCTGCTGATCAATACATATTGTTTACTCAGAGTAAGGTTTGTTTGGTCGCTCCTCTCTAGGAAGAACAAGGAGTGGGATAACGTGGGGGCGGGGTGGGGGGGGGGAGGGGTTGGGAAGACAGATGTGTGCCTCTGAATAACCTTTCAGCGCCTTGGTTATAGCAGCTGTATTTCAGGTGAAATCTGTTTTACAATAGACTAGTTTTGCATTTTTGAAAACTTCTATAGCGTTTCTAAATGTCTGCGGTGTTTTACTACAATCTGTACACAATATTTGTGAGATAATTTGTATCTAATCGACCACTCCATGTTATTGCTATTATTATTACTACTTCGTTGAGCTGATGGTTTTTTAATTGCTTAGAAAAGGAAGGGGATGGATGGAAATAGACGGGGAGAGAGATGCCTATCTACTCACCCTCTTTCCCAAATCTGTTTGAGGAGGAGAGGATACAACGAAGAGAGTTGTAATGATGATATTGGTTATGTACTTTTTTTTTTTTCCGGGGTGGAGTGCCTAGGATGGGCAGAATAGGGAAGCCTGTTAGGTTTGCAAACTAGTGCGAAGTAGCAGCGGCGATTTCGCAGTTTTCTGCCCTCCCTCCTGGAAGTGTGGAGCCCCCGAAGGCTACCACAGCAGAGATCCAGGTATTTGAGAAGGATTCGGCGGCAATGCTGAGCCGAAGAGGTGGCCTGACAGACTGGGAGGGCTCCGCACCCACCGGAGTCCTGGATTCCTGCGCACAGAAATCCAGGCCCCCAGCCTCGCTAGGGCGACCGCCCTCGCGAACTCACTTCGGCCCTCCTAGACGAAAGACTTTGCCTTCACACGCGATTACTTTCACTGGAGATCACGACCCGGAGACGCCGGCGACTGGGCCAGCGCCTCCCATTCCGGTTCAACTCCAGTTCACCGCCCGCTCTGAGTGAGAAACCCTCGGGGAGGGGTGGCGAGGGAGTGGGGGATAGGCATTCTCTGCTCAGTGCAGAACGACAATGAAATGATTGGCAAAGGTCACAGAGATTCTGGTCCATCCGCGTACCACTTCTCCTCCCATGTATATACTGCTGTCTGTGAGTGGGCTCATGGGGATCCTTCTCGGCGTCTCTGATAAGCACAGCTAGTGGAAGCCCACAGCGACGATCGAGCGAGCTAGCGAGCGCCCGGGAGGCTGGGTTCCTGCTTTTTAAAATATATATATATATATTTTTAAATCTCTGTGTGTATGTATCTCTGTGCGTGTGTGTGCGTGCGCGTACAAACGTGTGTGTGTAGATAGCTGTGTGTATCGTGTTACTATGTACAAAAAACAAAAAGTACAAAAAAAATCTCGCTAGGCTGTGTAGAGATCCCAAAAATATGCAGTTGCTGTGGCTTTATTGCTAGCTAGTATCCACACACCAGGTCCACAGGCGAACCTCATTCCCAAGGAGTACACACGTGTGAGGCCGGCCAAGCACCCAACACCCACCCGCTGCCGGTCAGACCTGGCTGGGGTCTCTGCACGCCGCTGCTGACCTCCGGGTCCGGCCTTCAGGCACAGCTGCCGTAGACAAAGCTTCAAACTACCTAAGGACCAGAAAGCCCGGGCCCGTTGCCAAGGATGCGATAGTATGGGTTGCCAGGCCTCTGGTCCACCACACTGTGTCTCCCTCAGCTGCAGGTCGAAGAGCATGTGTTAATTCAAATCCCAGACTCTTTTACTTTCTTGTCAAGTCTCTGCATTCTGTTGATAGATAGGTTTTAGATCTGGAATTTTTATTTTCCCACATTGAGTTCATGTTTTACAACTGTTAGTAGTTTTTTGTTTGTTTTGATTTTTTTTTCTTTGCAGTTAATTGCTACGGTTCGAACCTGAGTTAACCCAAATATTTCTGCCGACTTTATAACTGTACAGTTTTGTATATTAAACGTTTTTGAAGTTATTAATTTAAAGAAAGATCATTTAGTTTATTCATTTAGTAACTGATGTATAATAAACGCTATTTTCATTAAGAGTTGCTTTTTCAACTATTTTATTCAAATTGCCTATTGCAGTTGCCAACAATTATTTATTTTCAGTAAATTCTGCATTGTGTTTAAAAGGAAATTCTTTCAAAGATAAGTTGGTTGTCAAAAAGAAAACAATTCGCTGTAATGTTTGATGTGAAGTTTTAGTCAAGGGGTTTATATTGACGCAATATTTTATTGTTGTAAAAGATTGAAAAGGTTTAAATAAAACATTTTTCCAAAAAATATGTTTTCTTCTCCTGGCCTTATTGTGTGCTGTGTGAGGTGGAGCATTTAAATAGGGGCACATTCTGGGTGAGCCGCGCTTCTGCTTTGCTTCAGCTTTGCTTCAGCTTATAAATCATTAGTCAATGTTTTGATTCTTGATTCTTTTCCTCTGACTTTCGGCCTTTCAGCTCAGCTCTGAAATACATTGACAAACACAGCACAGCCTATTCTGGAGCCCACACTCATGCAAAGCACACCCCAAATTGTGGGAACCTGCATACGGAAGGCTCGAGCTGAATTTCATTTCAGGAGGTGCAACCTACTAATGTTCTCCAAAAAGGGAGTCTCTCTTTTCTTTCTGTCTCTCTGCCACCATATAGACCTTTCTCCAAATCTGCCCTTCCTGAAACTGAACTCAGATCTTCTAATAAGTCTTTCATTTCACCTCCACTGTACCCATCCTTATTCTTCCTCCCCATTTTCCTAGGTGCCCTTCTGATACCTGATCCCTCATTCCCCTGAGGAGGGATGGGAAGATGATTCTGTGTAAGGAGAAGCACTTACCCTCTTATGGCTCTTCCTAAGCCCAGAAACCCAGATAAACTGTTTGGCCCAGAATGCTGGACTCTGTCCATTCCTATCTGACTATGGGGGGAAGGAAACATAATACAGGGAAACATTGTGGGTGTGGGGAGGGGGATTGATTTCACTCTTCTTCCCACTCCCATACACAATTTCATTTGTATTATTTTATTTCACAAGACCCTCCATAAATTAAGCGACTGCTACCTGCAGTGGTAGCTGAGGAGTAAATTACCAAATCTGAATCAGTTCTGTTTTAAGGTTTTGTATGTACAGGCATGCCTTATTCAACTTTTTTGCTAGATGCATATGAAACAATGAACAAGATATTTAATGATAATTTTTCAGCAGTAAATCTCCCTCAATTCATAGTCTGAAGTACGTGTTTCTGTTAGACAACCCAAAATGATTTAACCATTTTAATAGGTAATGATTACAGCATATGATGTCTGGTATTTTTCAAATTGCCTAGTAATTTACAGCTCCATGGTGCACCAAACACGTGATTGCTGTGTATGAAATATGCCACATGCTGTGTGTACAGTCATGAGTATATCACTCTTTATAAATAATATTTATTCCATAGAGCTATATGTACAAACACGAAACCCATAGTTTTAAGCCTCTTGGTTTTCTTTCAGTTCATACCAACTAACCTTCGCTTTCAATATCCTATAAAACTTAGAATTGATTAAAAAGTTATAGCTTTTGTCACAAAACTACACAAATATCAACTTGCAATGTATCCTGAACTCTTTAATGGAGCCCTACATAGATATTTTAAGAGATATAAAAATATCTATACACATTTATCACTATCATCAGTACTTTTACTAATATATATATTACTCATCTATTTTATATGTATTATCACATTTGTTTCCTTTACTTCTTCTTTTCTTTCTCCTGAAATATAATCAAGTCCTAATTGTTTTTCTGATCAACACCTTTGCAACATAAACATAATATTTTCATTATAAATTGAGAGATGTCAGTGTTTTTGCCTGGGACTTCCTTTATTTTGAGTTGCTGCTAATCCTGCTTCAAACCAAGGCCTTTGTAAAAAAAAAAAAAAAAAAAAAAAGTGGCTTTGTCTTCAGTTTCTCTCAGGCCTTCACAACAGTAGCTCTCTTTCTCATAAATAAGAATTGTTAGGTTCAAAAGGAACAAAAACAGTAAATCATATCTAATGGGGTAAAGACAAAAAAGTTTCATCTCCTTCACCAGATCAGAACAATAGAAAATGCAGAGGCTGTGGACGGAGGTAGGATGTGAAAAGAGTGAATATACAGGTGTAACAGATGTGTAAACAAAGTCAAATATGCAAATCAACTATATATATGTATATAAACATACCTTGGTTGTCGAAATGGCTGTAGCTGTCTGCATGCATAACAAAAGGGAAATCGATTATTAAACTCAAGCATTAATATTTCCAACAATAAAATGAGAAGATGAATATTATACCCGGAAATTTGTTTCTTACCTTCAAAAGAAAAGGGTAGGGGAAAATATTGCCTAAATTAGTATATGAGTTGTGTTTGCCTTTAATAAAATCAGACTATTCCCTTGGAAGTATTTAGTATTCACGTATTTCTCTTGCTCCCACATCAGGCTGCTGTTGTTGTTTTAATTGCCTGTAGGCTAAAAGTAGAAACATACATTTCTGGTTTTATTTAAATTATTTTTTGTTGGGGGAAGTGGGGAGGCTAAGAAAGAGGAGAATAGAGAAGTAGTAAATGGTTACAGGTTAAACAGTTTAGTTTTCCAAAGAGAAGAATGTATTTTCCCACCTGTCAGATCTTTTTAAAGACACATATGGAACCTCAGAATGTGGAATTTTTTTCTGTGACTAAGTACTCCAAACATGTGACCCTTTCAAAAAAAAGAGTCTTGAAAGGAATAAAAAGTAACAGTACACCACAGAGTCATTAGAATTGATGTCACTAACACTCATCCATTCTGTAATATAAAAGAGTAGACATTCTTTATACATGCCCCTGATAGTAGTTTTAAAATAGTATATTCCAACTTATTCACTTGCTGATATTGGTTTTTAAAGCATTAAGAACAGTGAATATAAAATATATTTGAAACCAATTAAGGCTTTTTTCTAATAGGATGAAATATAAAAGTACTTCTTTTTAAAAGCACTACTGGTAGAGCATTTCCCAAATTAAGATTATTTAAAAGAATACGGTCTTGAAAACAAAATTTAGTTAACTTCTGCAGTCTCTAAGAAGGGGGAGAGACAAGAATCTAGACGACTGTTCCTGTAAACCAAATCCACAAAATTAAATACTTGTGCATTCCAGTAAAAAATGCATTGGCTCACTATGCTTTCTTTCATCAATATGAGGATAGAACTACACCTATTCACACTTCACACATTATTTAATTAACTAGCTAGAAGACTGGATTCTCTTTACAACACTATTTGTTATCAGGAGGATTTGGTATAAGGTTCATCTTATATGGCTTCCAAGGCGAGTGTTTATTCAACTACCAAAAGAGCCTTATTATGAAGTGCACTCATCCTTGAAGGGAGGGAATCTCAGGACAGCTTGCTGTGGGCTGAAATTCTACAGTATTTAGTACAAGTATATTGTGTAGACACATACCCACAGCTATGAATGCATTCCTTCTCTTTCCCCTCAAATCCTACCTCCCACCCCTGCACTTGCGCCCAGACAGGATGATTTAACAGAAAGCAGACTGTGTCCCTCAAAGACCAAAATGGAAGAGATCAACTCATTGACCAATTTATTATGTTTGTCTTTTTATCTGTCTTCCCACTCAGGCTGTGTCCACACCATTCTGGTACAGTCAATTGAAAAGAGAAAAAAAAAATCACTCTGTCAAACTCTGTTTTATCTATGTAATGTGACAAACCTAGTTTGAGTGATCCTTTCCCCAACTCCGATACATACACACTGAATTGACTGCTTGTGTTGGCATCTTGTAAGCAATTTCTATTATATCAGCTTTGCTTCTTGGGAGAAAGGGGACCATCCAAACATTTTTAATATTGATTACTTCTCATCATCCTTAGTTACTTTTCACATACTGTAGAATCCCATTATAATGTGGCTGATTATCTCCCAGATTTGGCCAGACTGGAGACCAGCCCTTACGCTGACCCCTTTTCACAGGCATGGAATGGACTGCTATAAACATAAAGTGTAAAGCTTGTAAAGTGGATGTTAGCAACCACCCACCAGCAGACCAATATTAAAAAGATGTTTTTAGACAATTTATATTTGGTAAGAGATATTTCTCTACCATAATTCTTGCAATCTGAGCACAGAAAACCACACATATATCCATACCACCTGCAAAGATCACTGCTAGACATCAGAGTTTTAAAACACAGAAAATAGAGGGCTATGGACCAGGGGCAGTAGTTTATTGGTCTTCGAATGGCATGCAATTCCAAGTTGCAGAGATGGCTATCTGAGTGGACTTCTTGCACAGAGGAATAGTAATTTTCTTAATGATTTACTATTCACACTCTACCTGTCATGGTATTGGTAGTATTCATGTTTAATAAACATAATTTTTTTCTATAAAATTTATTCCCACAGTAGCATGTGTATACATGCATATAGAAAAGATCTGAATCAAAGACAGAAGTCTGTCTCAAACCTGTAGTGATGTAGCAATTAAACAGAAAAAAATCATATTTGTGAACTCTGTTGGCATAATCAGGGACTGCGTCTGTTCAAAACAGTGTACAGCAGCCACTTTTAAGCAATAGGGTTTGACTTGCTCTCCAGTGGACAGCAGTTCTCTGTAAATGAATTTCTTTCATCATAAGAGAGGAGTTGAGTGTGTTTAACCTGAAATTCTGAATTCTGAGCCTTTCATTGGAGTAAAAGTGTTTGAAATTCTAGATAAACATACTTGTATTAATCACCTTCATTTTCCATGTTATTTCCTGGGAGAAAATACTTTAACTCCTTCAGATTCTATACTAAAAGTGAAAATATGAAAATTCTATACTAAAAGTCTTCCCCCCATCACTGTCCATGGAAAAGTGGGCAATGTTGGCTCTATAGATGCTCCCCAGCAGCCTACTCTGGGCAGGTAAAGGAAGTTAGTATAGAAAGGATTGCAGGGCAAAGGCTCTGCTGCCTACAGTGAGAGCTCCAGTCTCTCTCTACAGTGGAAAATCAATTGATAAGATCAAGTCCTATTGTCTCTTCTACCCCTTAGTGATCTGCTTCTGCCTGTCCTAGTTTGATGTCCTCAGTTGAATAAGAAAACTAACTAGCTTTGTTTTTAATGGATTAAAGTTATGTCTAAACAAGTAATTTCAAAATTGCTAACTTGAAATCTTTGTATTTTCTAGAGCTTTCGCTGCACAACTTATTTGCACTTTGTATTACCGTGTTCCTTTATGCATGATTTTGATAACTCACAATAGAAAAATTTAAGTTAAAGGCAATAATAATCTTTTAAATTTATGTACTTCATTTCCCCCATTAAGATTCCTAGGCAATTTGGAAATGATGTGCACACTGTACTCTGCAACAACCAATATGCAAAGCACAACAAAATGACCACACAAAATGATCACATTCGGTCCAGGCAACACAAAATGATTTTCAGGCCACACAAAATGATCACACTCAGTAAAGGCAAAAAGCTCATTAATATCAATAGGCATCCTGTGCACAATTAAAGGGCAGTATATGCCATGGGCCTCATTCACTGCTGTGTGAGAGTATGAAAGTGCATGGACCCACATCTCAAACGAATCAAGTCCATCACTTTCAAGTCCAACATTTTAAACTTGTATCTTATAAGAGATAATGGGCAAATACAGTGAACACAAATACATTTGATAATTACTGATTAAATTTGTCTTTGAGTCTTCTGGAAAAAAAAAAAAAAACAAGTATTTTGGTAACTGAAAGACCAAAAATCCTCAAAGGTAATTGTGCCTTTATGATGTGTGATATTGCAAATTAAAATTGTTGTAAACATTTGTGAAAAATATAATGACAAAATAGCCGATTTGAAAAATCACAGTCTCTCATTTGCATGTGTGTGTGTGTGTGTGCGTGCACGTGCGTGCTACCACCTATCTATATTTCAGTCTGTATTTTGTGAAAATGACCAAGCTATTCAGATTGTGTGGAAGGGTGATATGTTTTAAATAAATTAAGTTAAAACAGGACTCTCAGGGTAGAGACCCTTAAGAGTTTAATAGAGACCGACTTATCTTTCGGCTTACTTTTAACCCCTATGAAAATGAGATAGGTGCTACAAATGGTGACTCCCCTATAGCAAAAGAAGTTCAAATTATGTTACCATTGCCTCCTGATAGTATGCTACCATTTTAAAAAATGTTTTTAAAAATATATCAAGAATAAGCCTAGCTGTGATGATATTGAATATTTGCTGGAAAATATCTGTCGCTCTAAAATGCTGCATGCCCTAGCCCTGTTCCATGCCTCTGGCTGTCAGAACTTTGCAGGGCCCACTCAAAGTTCAGTGTCAAATTAAAAAGTGATAAGAATGGAGCAGCATAAATAATAGCTTAAAGCTTTTCTCTACTTTTCAACATACAAACATATGAATTTCAAAACCCAGCATGCTCTGCTGAATAAATATGTTCAGATTTCACATATAAGTTGCAGAATAAAAATAGCAAAAATATTCAATTCAGCAAAAATTTATTGAGTGCCTACTATGTGCAAGACTTTGTTAAAGTGGCATGTGAAGCGTGTGGAGTAAGGAAAGGACCTTACTTCAAAGAGCTAACAATATCTGTGGTAAGATAAGAATAAGATAGAAATATAGGTAACAAACTGTTAAATAAAGGAGTGCTAGAGATATGTACTATCATCAGTGTAGATGCCACTACTCTATATTTTTATTGTTCCTTTCTTATAATACACATTCGTGCTCAAACATAGCATTTCTTTGTGCTATTTTAATAATATTGTGTATCCCTGTTGAAACCCAGATAGATGCAGTTATTAGTTGATTTATATGTCTAGACACTAAAAGTGTTTATTTGCAAATTCCTATGCCTGAATTTAGCTCTGATGAGTTTGAATTACTTTTGTAAGGTATTTTTTGTTTTGAGACAAACTCTAACTTTGTTGTCCAGACTGAAGTGCAGTGGGGTGATCATGGATCACTGTAGCCTCAACCTCCTGGGCTCAAGTGATTCTCCCCACTTTAGCCTCCTGAGTAGCTGGGACAACAGGCCTTAAATGATCATCTTGTGTCAGCATCCCAAAGTGTTGGGATTATAGGAGTAGACTACCGAGACTGGTCTGTAAGAAAATGTTTTTTTAAAGGGATAAAACTTAGAAGAATAAACTCATTGCAAGCTTCTAAAAATCACTTTCTATTCCTCTGCTTTCCATTTTGAAAGCTGGGAATTAATGACAGGTAATCTGAGCAATGTGAAATATTCACCTCCCCTAATTTTCAGTCTTTTTCAAACTAGAGAATTTATCTATCTCACTATTTTCTGTAACTAGTTACATGAGTTAAGTTAGTGCTTGAGTTAAGGAGGAGGGAAAGACTCACTAGCAGGTGCTGGGAATCAGACTGCAAAGCAAGGAGACTCTGTATGATGGTTCTGCTCCACTGCGTACTTCATTGCATCAGATTTATGACATGATAAGAATATTAGGCAAAGACAACAATGAAAAACACATTTCTAGACGAGAAATTCCTGTTTGAAAGTTCACAGGAATTGCGATTTAAAGCAGGGACGGAAACTAAAAATACCCACCAGCTTGATAACAGATTTTGTAACCAAATTGTCCCCAGCTAAAAGTTAGCCTCATTAAGAGTTTGGGTAGTACCTTTCTCGGTTGACTAGCAATGTATGAATTCATTTCTACGAATTCAGCAACGTATAGGGAAATGGCATTGATGTTTAAAGTGTGACTATTTAGCTGACTTGTTAAGATGATATTCAGAGCTTGAAGGAACCTAAATCTCTAACAAAAACTCATTAAGTATGGAATGCATTCTGTCCTTGTTTTCTTTTCTTTATGTACTTTTCCCTTTTTGAAATGCATTCTACAAAGCAAAGCTTGCAGTGTTCAAAAATTTCCAAATATTTTGGGGAAAATATGCTCAGCGTGAAATATGTTCCTTAAAGTGATAAAAGACATAATCAGAGAGGAATAAGAAAATCATTCTGAATGGGCCTGCATTTGCACTCTTAACACAGAGTAATGAGAGACAGGAGCATGCTTATCTTAGCGAAAAAGTAGAAATACAGTAGACAATCTCATGAAAATGCTGTCTGCTGTCTGCCTTGCTAAGCTTTTCAGGACAGACTGCTACTGTTGTCAGTCATGCTCTTCCAGGGACAGAGATGAACTCTGGCAGAGTTGCATCAGTGCAATAGTGAGCAGTGCTCCAATAGGATCCTAAAATACTGAACAAATGCATGTTGAGCTCAACCTAGATGTATTTATGTCCATCAATATTTTGATTGTGATATTGTACTATAGTTTTGCAATATGTTACTATTGGAAGATACTAGGTAAAGGGCACATGAGTGTTTCTACACTAATCTTAATCTTTCTGTAGATCTGCAACTATCTCTAGAAAAAATTCAATTAAAAACATCAAAGCACAGTTTTTACAATTAAATAAAAGCTAACTCAAATTATTTTTCCTAAAATTCAGTAATTTTCACCACTCTAAATGTTGATCTTTCATTTTTCTGTTTTTATTTTTCTTTTTCTGTTGTGGGAGAAGGTTTTTGGAGAAGCAGTGTCTGAATAAAACCAGCTTCTTCTGAGTTTCTCTTGAACTTGCAATAAGTTCCTGTCTCTGGCACCTACAGAGCTCTCAATCCCATACTGGGACCCTGGAAATCCTGATCATACACCTGGAATGCTTTCTGGTTGTCCTAGCTGAGATAACTGCTTACAATATCAGCCACAATTTCAACCCAGGATATGGCAACCCAATTAAATGAGTACCTGAGGAATAACTCCTCAAAAACTAGGTATGGAATCCCTCATGGAGATACGAGTTTAAAATTTCAGAACCATTCATTAATTCAACAAACATTTATTGAGCACTTACCTCATACCAGAGTTTTGAAATCAGTATGGCTTTTGGGTATTTATTTTTGTACTCTGGATTTCGATTTGAGTTTGAATTCTGGGTTCGCTGCCTATCTAGCTGTGGGAGAATGAGCAAGTCCTTTAATCTCAGTTTTTCTGCCTGTAAAATGGGAATAATAGTTGCACCTATCTAACAAAGTTGCTGTAAAATTTAATAACTTAATTACACAAAACACTGGCCTTGGTGACTCACATAAAGTGCTCACTTGATATTAGCTCTTATGCTCTGTTTCTCCTCTTCTTCTACGTTGTGTATTATGGAGAAGATTACAATACAGTTGAAATTTATTTAAACAGAGTGGAGAGGAATTTTCCTCTTCATTATTAGCTATTGTAGTGCTTCACAACATCTTTTTTCCTTATTTTAACACACAAGACACTTGATACTTATATGAGCAACATACTCTGTGTTTTTTATCCAGCATTATGTGCAATTCCCTGGACATTAACTGTAATGTAGGACCTTACGAATGCTATCACCAAGAAAAACATTGAATCTGTTCTGATTTTTTTTCCTTTTTTTGGAGACAGAGTCTCGCTCTGTCACTTTATCTGAAGTGCAATAGTGAGATGTCGGCTCACTGAAACCTCCACCTCCAGGCTCAAGCCTCCTACGTAGCTGGGATTGCAGGCATGCACTGTCACACGTGGCTAATTTTTTGTATTTTTAGTAGAGTTGGGTTTTCTCCATGCTAACCAGGATGGTCTCGAACTCCTGGCCTCAAGTGATCCACCCACCTTGGCCTCCCAAAGTGCTAGGATTACAGGCGTGAGCCACCGTGCCTGGCCTGATTTTATTTAGTTTTTAACAAGGCAAGTAAGTCACACACTTTGGTACTGCAACTACCAGTAGCAATGCACATTGTTTTTGATGCACCCCACAACATAGTGAAACACAACTATTTTGTTGTCACATCAAGATTGAAAATTGCTGGTGTACAGGGATATGTCTATGGGTTTTCCGACCTAAAGCAAAAGCAAGTAACACTGTTTTTCCAGCTTAACCTTTATAAACCACCACTATGTCTTATTCTCATTAAGGAAGAAAATCCAAAAGTAACTCCACCATAGTAACAGAAATTCCTAGAAAAAGAAAATATCTCCTTTGTGTTCACCATCACTTATAAAAAAATTCATATTTCTTATTTCTATACCTATTTCTAACTTAAATCCAAGAAGGCTTCCCTGAAAGTTGTGCAGTTGCTTCTTCCCTTTCCTAGAATATTTATGTTGAATATTTAAAATTATTAAATATTCTAGGTAAGAGAAGAAGCAACTGCACAACTTTGACGTTTTCAGGGCTTGTACAATATGATTCACTATCCATTCCTTCCTGTTTAGACTCCCAATAACCTGTAGAGATAAAGCATTATGGGCAGCCAATCAAAATGCAGAATATTGAAAAGGTTAAAGTCTATGTTTATGAGTCTATTAAATGTTTATAGTCTTTCACAGACTGCACTGGGCATTAAAACTACTGTATCTTCTTCTGGTAATAAACATTGCAACAAGAAAGAAGTGGGTAACAGCAATTTCATTCACAAGACAAAATTTGTAACGAGAATACAAAATGGCATAATATATATTAATTCGTTCCCATGACAGTAACTGCAAGAGAAACGGAAAATAGTGTGAACCTAAACCACTCATTATGGTGGAAATAGGAATTATTAAATAATTGTAAGAAACTCAGTTTAAAAGTCTATATTTAGAGTGACAATTTACCATTCAGGCTTTGGAAAAAGATGAGGGACATTTGAATTCCATAACTCCATAACTATAAATCAGCTGACTCCTTTCTAGCCAAACACCAATAATTGATGTGACTTTCATTTTTAGGTAACAAATGATGCTGCATGTACTATTATTTCTACAACTGTTTTATATTTGAAATGTATTATTATTTTCCTGGATAATACCTTGAAGTATGCAGAGCTTCAGAGCATAATTATATGTTATATAAGAACTATTGTTTTGGTCTTATCATTAGGTCGAACGTTAGACCTTATTACAAATAAAAAAAAATTGTCTTTTATATACTACACTTATGCAAATTAACTGTACTTAGAATGTCTCCTATAAGAAAAGCTAAAATATCTTGGTATAAATCACACAGACTGCTAGATGTTAACTGCAGTCATACTAGCCTTGATTAAAATATATTAATCCTTTGGGAGGCCAAGGCGGGTGGATCACCTGAGGTCAAAAGTTCAAAACCATCCTTGCCAGCATGGTGAATTCCCATCTCTACAAAAAATACAAAAATTAGCCAGGGATGGTGGTATATGCCTGTAGTACCAGCTATTTGGGAGGCTTAGGTACAAGAATCTCTTGAACTCAGGAGGCTGAGAATGCAGTGAGCCAAGATTGCCCCACTGCACTCCAGCCTGAGCAACAGACGGCGACTTTATCTCAAACTCAATAAATATATAAATAAATAAATAAAATATATTGATCTGTTTTTTGTTTTAAAAGTGAAGTTATTAAAATTTCCTAGTCTTACTACAAATTCTAGCAAAAACAGTTGAATCCTTTTATTGTAATTGGAGTTTCTTCTAGTAGAGAGGAATAAAGGGATATTTTAGGGTATTTGGAACAGTGATCTGTAGAATGTAAAGCTAATGAAAAATGTGTTAGCAATTTGGGGACACTCACATTTACAATTACATAATTTTGAGAATCTTTTTTTTGCTGTACTCTCTCAGTTGTGAAAAAAATTAAAACTGAACACCTAACACAATTAAAGACCTAGTGGTTAAAACATAATTTCATTTGAAAGATAACATTCTAAGCTGATTTTAAATTACATGAATTATTCTTTCCGATTTTCAACAGATTTGGAGAAGACAGCCACTACATTTGGAAAGAAAGTAAAAGTGAATGCGTGGCTATCATAATGACCTAATTTTAACACACAGTGGTTTTCTGAAGTCCTTCCAAGTCTAGACACTTCATTCTGATACAACAATACTCAGTATGTGGAATGAATAAATAACAACATTTTCATATTAAAAGCCTCTATGTTCCTCTGAGAAACACTTTGAAGAGAGTAAAATTAATCTTAGCTACTTATCCCTGGGTTTGTTGCAGTTACTCTTGGCTCCCCTAGCTCTACAGAACCCTACCAAAGTCTGACTATCACATAAAGCATTCTTCCTCTCTCCTGTCTGCTTTCTCCCGTGAAAGACTCATTCCCTCATTGGATCTAGTCATCATTACTGGAGCAAATATACTCTTAGTATTGTTCCCATTGAATAATAAGAATGTCAATATTTTTCTTCCCTTGCTCCACAAGCCCACCTGCCCTCCAGTTAAGAATAATTACAACAAAGATTCTTATATTCTCCATTTTAATACCAGATATTTATCAGAAAGGTGTGGCTTTAGTAAAGTCACTTTTATATTTCTGACATAATCAACAGTAATAGCTAGTGCTTATATAGTACTTGTTATGCACTATTATTCCAAGTAAGTTATATATATTAACTAATTTAATTCTCATAATAACTATAAAATATGGGAATTATTGCCATCCTCATTTTGAAGATGGAAAACTTAGGTCAGAAAGGTTGTATTAAATTCTTAAGATTTTATGACTAATAAATACTAGAGTGAGTTTTCAACTTAGACACCTGGCTCTAGAATCTGTGCTCTTCACTACTGTACTACAATGATTCCCTATAGCACGTGCTACCTCTACAAACAGGTATACCCCGCCCCCCACCATGTGTGTGTGTGTGTGTGTGTGTGGTCACATAGTAGAGTATCCTAAGTTTTGAGAATCTAGAAAGGAGGTAATAAATTCAAAATTAGAAAGTGCCAGGATCTGGGACCTATGACAATAATCAAACCCTAAAAAGATGAGGATTTCCAAAGTCTATTGGTGTTGTAGCTACAATTTAAGAAAATTAAAGATTCTATTTGAAATTGCTGATTGGAAAGTGCAAATATTACAAAATTTAGTAAATTATAAAAATTGAGTAAATGCAATCTACTTTTTTTACATAATTATTTTCATTTTATAATCAAGTGCTAAAGCAATGATTTCAGTTATCTGTCTCAGAATACAGTCACTACTAGACTTCCAATACCTGAAGTCAGGGACTGGGCATTATTTCCTTAGAATCTAGAGAGATGCCTGACATAAAATAGGTACTCCATATATTGAAAGAATGAATAACAAGAGCTACTAATAATGATTACCTACTAAGAGCTACTAATAATGATTACCACTGTGTAACATGCTTCACATATATCATGTTGAATCCTTTAACAAACCAAATCTAAGATAGGTTCCATTATCTTCAGTTTACAAATTAGAAAAGTGAATTTTAGAAAGTTTAACTCATGTATATAAATTATTCACCAGCAGAATAATAATTCATAGCTATGTTATATTCCAAATTCTAGGTGCTTTTCATTATGTTATTTGGCAAGAGTGAATAAATGTCTAGATGGTTTATTTTCTCCCATTCTAAATGAGCAGAAATTATGACCCAACTTATCTCAGTCCTGTATTCAAAATAGTTCTTAGTTCCAAAGAAATAAGAAAGACAAAAGGGGAAAGAAAATAAATGGTTAAAGAGGAAAATAAAACACATAAATGAATGAGTAGCTATACATTCTTATAGAATGCTAGTCATAATTGTAATCAAGGTGTGCCATAAGAGGTTATTTACTTGTCAGTCTCCCCAACTATACTGTGAGCTCTCCCAGGACAGAGAATTTATCTTTTGTTTGTTACAGTAGTACCTACCACAGGATCTAGTTCATAGTAAGTAATCAAATAACATTTTATTTTAAATAAATGAGAGGAGAAAATTTTTGGGGAGGGAAGAGAAAGAAGAAGAGGCAAGACAGATAAGAACAATTCCAGAGCAAAATACTGAGGTGGGGACAAAATTATATTTTACAGGCTCACAATTGCAAATGCCTTTAGGCCAGAACAAGTAATTTCCGGGGGTGACATAGACTGGGCATTAGATAGTAGGGGGTAGCAATGACTGAGATGAACTGGACAGCTCATGCTCCTTCTCAAGTCACCTATGGAAAAGACAAAATTAAAACTAGACATTGCTTGCACAAGTTGTGTTATGAGCATAATTTGCCTAATGTGGGAACAGTTTAAGACTATGGCTCCACTCACTTAAATATAAGTAGAAATAGATTCGAAAACAGCAGTTATTCCTAATTTGAACAGATACCTGCATTTTTTTTCCATTCAACAAATATTTCTCGAATGTCTACTATATACCAGATACTGGGATAGGCCTTAGAGGTAAAATGGTAATCTCTGCCCTCACAGTCTATTGGAGGAGATAGAAACATGACAAACAGATCTATCCTCATGCCCTTTATTGTCTAGGAGACACAGAAGCCTTGCTAAAATAGTATTCAAAAGTCTGTTTTTACTGTCTTCCTTTCTTTCTCTTTCACTCACTTCCAATTCCCCAATCCAGACCATCACGTTCCTGTTATTTTCCATATTCACTCTCTGGCTATACCAAATTTCTTTCCAGGCCTTCCCTCCTCAGAAATGCTTCAGTATAATCTAAATGTTGTGAAGACTCTGAGAATAAAAATGTCTGACCATATGAATAAAATAATTCATGCTAAATACATGAATAACAGCAATGTGCTAAGTTTACTAAGAGCATAAGCTTTGCATTACATTTCCTTTTTTCCACAACAATGACTTGTAAATAGTAACAGCTCAATAAATACTTGTCTAAACTTTAAGGTCTTTAAAAATGTCTCTCTCACCCAGCCTATTTACATTTTAAAAGAAATGCAAATGAATTGGAAGAATGGTGGGAGGTAGTCAATTGCTAGGACAGTCTCCTGGTGCTGTCTTCCTAACACAATCACCTTGGATACTGGGAGTTATGGACAGAATTACAGGGGCAATTCAGAATTGCAGGATACACTGGCCTGGCTGGTGGCTCACATCTGTAATCCCAACAGTTTGGGAAGCTGAGGCAGGCACATCACTTGAGGTCAGGAGTTTTAGTTCAGCCTGGCCAACATGGTGAAACCCTGTTTATACGAAAAATACAAAAACTAGGCCAGGCTTGGTGGTGGGTGCCTGTAACTTCAGCTACTTGGGAGGCTGAGGCAGGAGAATCACTTAAATCCGGGAGGCACTGGTTGCACTGAGCTGAGATCCTGCCACTGCAGTCCAGCCTGGAAGACAGAGCGAGACTCTTTCTAAAAAAAAGAATTGTGTGATAGACTATCCTATAATTAGTCTGAAACTTTAGAAGAACTGTTTGCAATTATAGGCTGCTTGTAACATTGATTAATATTTTAGATTAAAATTGGATTAAATCAGTGAGGGGACAAGTAGTAAAGCTACATTTGTTTCTGACTTTTTTAAAAAACATGAAAAGAAGCTCATGGCTTCTCCAGTGGTTGATTTTTTGTTCTGTGCTATGTTTGGTAGAAAAACCCCTACCTCTCCCCTCCCCCTTGATCTCCACATCTGGGAGACCGCCTACAGACCTCAGTCTGCCTGGTAACACCGAGCAACCAATCATGGCCCAGCCTTAGCCCGCCAAAGCTGAGCCAATCCC
>CAUYLG010063754.1:0-13862 GCA_963573385.1 Cacajao melanocephalus
GAGACTGGGGGCAGGGTGGATAGGGCATGGCAGTGATAGGGTCAAGTACATCACGTGTCATTCAGGTGGGGGCTCAGGAATTTCTGGCACCCGAAGTGAGGTAAGGAGCATAGCGCATCAGCACCTTTTCCATACTTATCAAGAAAGAACTAAAACATTAAGATTTATATTACTGTTACCGATGATCTCTTCTAAGACAAAAGGAACCAGGTGCAGAAGCAGAACATGAGAGTGGACATGGAACGTGACCGCTGAAGCACAGCATCACATAGAGACAGTTAAGCCCCGGCTCCTGACAGCCGCCAGGCCTTACCGCAAGAGCTTGGAGAAGCGGAGTTTTCTCCTCACTCCCCCAGGAAGGAGCTGTCTCAGCCATCTTGGACGTCTCCTTCCCTAGCTGGCTAAACAGTGGGCACTTTCCCAGTGCTGGCACTGCGGCACAGCCGAGGCGCCCTCCAGCAGCCCTTACGCAGCCAGCGTGACAGAGGGCTCAGAGCATCTTGCCTTAGTGTCACTCATTTCACAATTGTCACCCCAGGTTCACACTTCTGACCTGATAGGCATTAGTAAAAGAATTAAGATCACCTATGAATAACTAAGATCACATATGAATAACTAATAACTGCTATGATTATATTTCTAGTCACTTTCATTATTTATATGGAAATAGGCTGAGGTCTTTTGCTCCTGCCTCAGCAGTCATAGGTCCCCATCCCTTAAGCCTGGGCAGACTTGTCTGACTGACTTGACCCTAGAGTCTGGCAGGAGTGACACTATGTGACTTCTGAGCTAGGTCATAAAAACACCACACACGTCGCCCATCTTGTTGTCTTGGAAGGCTACCCTTGGAACCCAGCTGCCATACTGCAAGGAAGCCTTAGTTGCATGTAGAAGCCACATGTAGGTGTGCTGCCTAACAGCCACACATGAGGTCCTGGCCCACCAGCATCAGTCACCAAAGATGTGAGGGAGAAAACTTTGAGGATAGCTCGAGCCCCAGCCACCATCCAGCAGGAGCTGCAGGAGAGATCCTAAATGCAAACTAGCTAGCTGAGCCTAGGTAACACCAGACTGCAGGACGTCATAAAAGAATGACTGTTATTTGAAGCCACTGAGATTAGGTGGCAAGAGATAAACAGACACACAACCCCTCTTTGGAAAGGATGAGGAATCAGCATCCTCAAAGGGAACAGAGAGGCCCACTCGACTGCCCTTTGGGAGCTCCGTATAATGGGAGGGCATGAGGACTGGAGAGGTGCCAGGTGTGGACCATGCTGGGACACCAGCCCGGTCACTTTCCTAGGACCCCTCCATGCCTTCTCTTCTCCTGTCAGTCAACGCTGCAACCTACTCGGTTCATCCTTCCACTTTCACACTTGGGGTGCGGGGAAGGCTGAATAATGCAGGCACCACTGGTCCCGAGAGCGTGACTTCGGAATTCCCCCTTCAGCGGGCGCCCACTTCTTGGCACCCGTGGCACAGCTCCGGGAACGGCTGCGGGCCTAGCCCCCGCTTCCCCGACAGAGCCGCCGCAGCTCCCCGGAGACACAAGCGGAGCCGGACCGCCGAAAACCGGAGATCCGAGGAGGTCGGGGCCGCGGATAGCTATAGTTGCCCGGGACCGGAAGTGGCAACGGACCGCCGGAAATCATAGATCCGGGGACGTCGGGGCCGCAGGTAGCTTTAGTTTCCCGGGACCAGAAGTGGCAACGGACCGCCGGAAACCGTAGATCCGGGGAGGTAGGGGCCGCGGGGAGTTGTAGCTCCCCGGACCCGGAAGTGACAGCGGACCGCCGGAAACCGTAGATCCGGGGAAGTAGCAGCCGCCTGGAGCTGTAGTTCTCCAGCGGCTCAGAGAACTAAGCGGAGAGCGGAGCTGGCGGCCGGGCGGGAATGGCGGGGCTGGAGCTCTTGTCAGACCAGGGCTACCGGGTGGACGGGCGGCGCGCCGGGGAGCTGCGCAAAATCCAGGCGCGGATGGGCGTGTTCGCACAGGCTGACGGCTCGGCCTACATCGAGCAGGGCAACACCAAGGCGCTGGCGGTGGTCTACGGCCCGCACGAGGCGAGTGGGCGTGCGGGAGGGGGAATTGTGCGGCCGCGGGAGCTGCGGGGCAGCCGGGTTGAGCACAGGCTCAGCGACTTGAGGGGAAACGGCCGGCGCGTCTCCGTCCACACAGCCGATGCTCAGCAGCGCATTTCACTCGGAGTAAACGCAAGTCCTTAGTGCGCTGCGCGGTGGTCCTGCCTTTCTCATCGGCTTGTCCCTGCGCCCTCCCTTGTCTTTGCGGCTCTTCAACGTGCCAGGCACTCCCCCGCTTGCTCCCTCCCCTCTCAGCTCTACTCCGAAGTCACTCCTCCCCAGACGACCTTATCCACGCGGTATTTCCCCTCCCTACAATAAACCCTTCCTTGTCTTTTGTGCACCTACAATCTCAAACGCCTATTTTGCTTAAGCATTTTCACCTTTGCTTCCTCGCTGGAACATAAGCTTCCTAAAGACAGGAACTTTACATGAAACCCTATGGTTTCATTGCTGTTTCCAGCGCTGTAACGGTGCCTGGCCAGCAAAGGTATTGAAAATGTGCTTAGCTCATGAGTGCGGGAGCTCTGCTTTATAGGCGGAGGGAACCAGGAGGGCGAAGACCACGGGGGTGAAAGCAAGCATAGCACTTATGCAGAGCGGAAAAACTGCTGGTGGGGAAAGAGCGGGTAACTGCAAATTAAGGTGGAGGGTTTCCGGGGAGGTGAAGACCTAGGATTTTGTAGACCAGGGAAAGGATTTGGGATTTTATTTCATATGTAATGTGAAGCCTTCGTAAGTTAATTAGGATTTGAGTGTGTGAGACGGAATCAGCTTTGATGTTTGTAAACTTGGGTTGGAAGGGAATGGGACAAGGATGGACACAAGGCAGCCAATTAAAAGATGCATGCCAGGGGACAAAACGTGCAAAACAGGGGACTTTGTTTTGCAGGTAAAGTAGTTGCCTCTTGCTGAGGCATTGAAAGTTAAAGGAGAGGCAGATCCACAGAGTACAGTGGAGTGTGAGCTGGAAGGAGTGGGCCTGGCTCATGTGTCCGTCTTCTTCCAGATCCGGGGCTCGCGGGCTCGAGCCCTGCCAGACAGGGCCCTAGTGAACTGTCAATATAGTTCAGCGACCTTCAGCACCGGTGAGCGCAAGCGACGGCCACATGGGGACCGTAAGTCCTGTGAGATGGGCCTGCAACTCCGCCAGACTTTCGAAGCAGCTATCCTCACACAGCTGCACCCACGCTCCCAGATTGATATCTATGTACAGGTGAGCCGGCTGCAGCGTGCAATCCAGGGAGGGAAGGGTGTGATGGGGTTGAGGAGGGAGTCTGATGAACTGACACACTGGGGTCCTCGCAGGTGCTACAGGCAGACGGTGGGACTTATGCAGCGTGTGTGAATGCAGCCACGCTGGCAGTGCTGGATGCTGGGATACCCATGAGAGACTTCGTGTGTGCGTGTTCAGCGGGCTTTGTGGACAGCACAGCCCTGGCGGACCTCAGCCATGTGGAGGAAGCAGCTGGTGGCCCCCAGCTGGCCCTGGCCCTGCTGCCAGCTTCAGGCCAGATTGCGCTGCTTGAGATGGATGCCCGGCTGCATGAGGACCACCTGGAGCGGGTGTTGGAGGCTGCTGCCCAGGCTGCTAGAGATGTGCACACCCTCTTGGACCGAGTGGTCCGGCAGCATGTGCATGAGGCCTCTATCTTGCTGGGGGACTGACCACCCAGCCACCCGTGTCCAGAATAAAACCCTCCTCCTCTGCCCGCACACTCCTCACTGTGCTTTGATCACCCAGCAGCACTTCGGAGCCGTGTGAAGCCTTGCAGAGCCTGGCCTGGTACTGGCTACTGGGAATGACCAGGGACCCTCGCCCACACGTGAACTGTCTATCTCTGTGTAGCCTCCTGATTCAAACCCTGAAGAGAACAATGGGTTAGGGGGTTGAGGTGAGAGAGTCCCTGGGTGGAAAAAGCAGCATGTCCCAGTAAGGACTCAAGGCAGCTGAGCAGGAGGCAGGGCTTGGCAAGATGAGTCAGGCCATTAGACTTGAGGAATTATTCTTACTCCAGCATATTGAGGGCCCTGAGCAAAGGGCTGAGAAAAAAAACTCAGCTGGCTCTGGGTACCCACCCTAGAGATGTGGGGAGCCATGTCCCACAGCCTCTGGACTATGGCTTGGAGCCCCTTGGGCTTTTCCTGCTGCTTACCCTGGATTCTAAAAGTACAACAGCTAAGCATGGTGGCTTACACCTGTAATCCCAGAACTTTGGGAAGCTGAGGCAGATGCGTTGCTTCAGGTCAGGAATTTGAGACTAGCCTGGCCAACATGGCAAAATCCCGTCTCTACTGAAAATACAAAAATTAGCTGGGGGTGGTGGCATACACCTGTATAATCCCAGCTGCTTGGGAGGCAGAGGCAGGAGAATCTCTTGAACCTGGGAAGTGGAGGTTGAAGTGAGCCGAGATTGTGCCACTGCACTCCAGCCTCAGCAACAGGGCAAGACTCCATCTAAAAAAATAAAAGTACAAAAAATACCTGTTTTCATGGATCAGTTGAGGTCAGGAGTTCAAGACCAGCCTAGCCAACATGATGAAACCTCATCTCTACTAAAGATATAAAAATTAGTGTGATAGTGGGCACCTGTAGCCCCAGCTACTTGGGAGCCTGAGGCAAGAGAATTGCTTGAACTGGGAGGCCAAACCCCACACTGAAGGTTGCACCACTGGACTCCAGCCTGGGTGACAGAGCAAGACGTTGTCTCACACACACAAAAAACGTGTTCTCACATGGCGTCTTCAGCTTTGACTCTGCCCACTCTTGTTTGTTGAGACATGGTCTTGCCTCTGTCACTCAGGCTGGAGTGCAGTGGTGTGATCACGACCTCCCAGGCTCAAGCGATCCTCCCACTTTAGCCTCCTGAGTAGTTGAGCTGAGACTACAGGGATGCCCCACTCTACCCGGCTAATTTTAAAAGATTTCTTTTTTTTTTTTAAGAGACTAGGTCTCATTTTGTTGTCCAGGCTGGTCTCAAGGGATCCTCCCACCTCAGCTTCCCAAACTGCACCCTCTTCTTGAGCAAACTCCCCCTTCATCCACCTCTGACCCACAGATCTGGTCAAGCCCTGACTACCGGCTCCTGCAGTCTGGACCCTGGGGCTGCTTCTCCCCTAATATTCCAAGGATCTCCTGGCCTGGACAGGGATAGTATGCTCCCCACTTTATACTGCACACACCCCAGCTCCAGTGAGGCCCGTTTTGCCCAGTAGTGCCATCGGCATCTTTGCAGTCATCTGACCCAAAACCTTGGTGCTGGGCTCACGCTGTGACTCCACTGGGACGTCCTGAGTCACTGACAGTCTCGCTCGGCATCCATTCTGTGATCGCCGCCGGCTTTCCACCCACCTGCGCGGCTCATCACCTCTGACTCCGGCGGGCTTCCAGCCGTCCCCTGACCAGCTCGGCCTGCTATCGGGCATCTTCTCCGCTCTTCTCCAGCCGTAGGGCCACCCGCCTTCCTCTGGGTCGGTGCACTGCCGGTCCGACTCTCCTGGAGGCAGCGCCTAGCGGACTCCGAAACCCGCTCCGGTCCTGCCGCCTTCACCAGCACCGCCAATCCTCCGGCCGGCCGCTGCTCTGGGCCTGCGCGCCGGCCGCAGAGCGTTGGGGGCGCGCCCTGTGCTCTGGGCATGCGCGCTGCCGCGGGCGTCTCTGGGACCGGAAGTGCGGGCGAGCGCGGGTCCCTGGGTCTGACAGGAGCAGCCTGCGGGAGCCGCGGCGGTAGTTGGAGGCGGGAGAGGGTCCGTAGCCGCGCCGCCCTGCCCAGCCATGGGCCTCCTGTCGGACCCGGTGCGCCGGCGCGCGCTCGCCCGCCTCGTGCTGCGCCTCAACGCGCCGCTGTGGTGAGGGCAGGGCCCAGGGAGGCGGGACCCGAGGGCCCTGGACTCGCGCTGCAGGCGGCCCCTCGCGCGGTCCCCATCCAGGGCCGCGGCCCCTCCAGCTGCTCGCGCCCCTCCGCTCCTGCCCCCTGGAAGCACTGAGGGCATCATGCGCAGGCTCAGCTCGCCCGTCCGGCGTCCCGATGCTGGACTCGGTCTAGGTCTCAGACCCGCGCGATCCACCCCGGGTGCGGAGGTTGTGGCCTCGGGCCGGCGTCCAGGACCCACTGACGCTCTGGTGCCCCTCCATCCTCTCCCGCAGCGTGCTGAGCTACCTGGCGGGCATCGCCTGGTTCTTGGCGCTCGCTTTCCCGCCGCTGACCCAGCGTACTTACATGTCGGAGAACGCCATGGGCTCCACCATGGTGGAGGAGCAGTTTGCGGGCGGAGACCGTGCCCGGACTTTTGCCCGGGACTTCGCTGCCCACCGCAGGAAGTCGGGGTGAGCGGCAGAGCGGTGCGTCTGGCGCAGGCCGTGGCGGCTGCGGCCGGGGAGCGCTGCTCAGCGGCTGCCTTCGTGTCTGCAGGGCGCTGCCAGTGGCCTGGCTGGAACGGACGATGCGGTCCGTCGGGCTGGAGGTCTACACGCAGAGTTTCTCCCGGAAACTGCCCTTCCCAGATGAGACCCACGAGCGCTATGTACTGGGGGAGTGGGGTGTGCCTGGGCCCCACCTTGGAGGGAGGGGTCTGGGCTGGGTATCACCTCGGGGGATGTCCTGGGGCCGGGAAGTTCAGTGGGAGAGAAATCCCTGGTGGGCATTGGAGGGCTGGGAAAGTCGGGGCGGGACCTTCGGCCCCTACCGCAAAGTGACACTGAGGCTCTTCCCTCCGGTACTTCATACAGATGGTGTCAGGCACCAACGTGTACGGCATTCTGCGGGCCCCGCGTGCTGCCAGCACCGAGTCGCTTGTGCTCACCGTGCCCTGCGGCTCTGACTCTACCAACAGCCAGGCTGTGGGGCTGTTGTTGGCACTGGCTGCCCACTTCCGGGGTGAGGCTCAGGGCTGCTGGCCAGGGAGGGGTTTGGCCAGTGCCCCAGGCCCTGCTGACCCTGCTTCTGGCCTCCAGGGCAGATATACTGGGCCAAAGATATCATCTTCCTGGTAACGGAACATGACCTTCTGGGTACTGAGGCTTGGCTGGAAGCCTACCACGATGTCAATGTCACTGGTAGGTTCCCTTGTCCTGTCCTGGTTCCCCTCTCAGGGCCGCTGTCCTCGCCAGATCCCCCATTGGCGCTCATTCGTTTGCTCTTACAGGCATGCAGTCATCCCCCCTGCAGGGCCGAGCTGGGGCCATTCAGGCCGCCGTGGCCCTGGAGCTGAGCAGTGATATGGTCACCAGCCTCGATGTGGCTGTGGAGGGGCTCAATGGGCAGCTGCCCAACCTTGACCTGCTCAATCTCTTCCAAACCTTCTGCCAGAAAGGGGGCCTGCTGTGCACACTTCAGGGCAAGGTGGGTTTGCCTGCCTGAGGCTGGAGGGCACAGGGTCTGTGGGAGGGGCTGTCTGATCCTGTCCTACACCTCTAAAGCTGCAGCCCCAGGACTGGACTTCGCTGGATGGACCACTGCAGGGCCTGCAGACGCTGCTGCTCATGGTTCTGCGGCAGGCCTCCGGCCGCCCCCATGGCTCCCATGGCCTCTTCCTGCGCTACCGTGTGGAGGCCCTAACCCTGCGTGGCATCAATAGCTTCCGCCAGTACAAGTATGACCTGGTGGCAGTGGGCAAGTAAGTAGTCTCTGGTCCCCCCTTTCCATGCCCAGGATGGTGTCCAGCTGGCACGGAGTGGGGCGTGGCCTGGTGGCTTTGGCCAGCCATGAACCTGCCCCACACCTGACAGGGCTTTGGAGGGCATGTTCCGCAAGCTCAACCACCTCCTGGAGCGCCTGCACCAGTCCTTCTTCCTCTACCTGCTCCCTGCCCTCTCCCGCTTCGTCTCCATTGGCCTCTACATGCCCGCCGCCGGCTTCTTGCTCCTGGTCCTTGGTCTCAAGATATCCTCCGCCCCTTGACATCTACTTGTGGCAGAGCCTCCAGTTTTTTCAATCCTAGGCTGGGGAAAGTCCTCCATCCTGATAGGGGGTAGGGTATGGGGGTGAGCCCTGGGTCCCCTCTGGGCAGATGCCATCACACCTCTTGTTGGGGTCCTTGACTGGGCTACGCTCTGGAACTGTGGATGCAGCTGCATGAAGCCGGAGTGGGCCTTGAGGAGCCCGGGGGGGGCCCTGGCCCCAGTGTCCCCCTTCCCCCAGCACAGGTGATGGCACCCCCTTCTGTTGTTGGAGTGGGCATCCAGGGTCTGACTGGTGTTTACTATTGCAACTTAACTTCAGCTGGTGGGGTGGTGGTGGTCTTTGGGGATCCCCTTGCCCCAGGATCCATCTCCAAGAGCCTGTGTGCCCTGCAGGGTGTGGGACTGGCCTCGCTTGTGGCACCTCTGCTGATCTCACAGGCCATGGGACTGGCCCTCTATGTCCTGCCAGTGCTGGGTCAACATGTGGCTGCCCAGCACTTCCCAGTGGCAGAGGCTGAGGCTGTGGTGCTGACACTGTTGGCGATTTACGCAGCTGGCCTGGCCTTGCCCCACAACACCCACCGGTGAGAGGGGCTGGGCTGGGCGGGTGGGGGTAGAGGTCCCTTGGACATGAAGACGGCCTGTGGGCTGCTTCTGAGCCCTTTGTCTTGCAGGGTGGTAAGCACACAGGCCCCAGACAGGGGCTGGATGGCACTGAAGCTCGTAGCCCTGATCTACCTAGCACTGCAGCTGGGCTGCATTGCTCTCACCAACTTCTCACTGGGCTTCCTGCTGGCCGCCACTATGGTGCCCGCTGCTGCGCTCGCCAAGCCTCATGGGTCCCGGTATGCATGGATCAGCCCCACTTCCACCAGTGCCTGTGCCCTCACCACAGACCATACCCTCACCCTCATTCAGTAGCCCTTTTCCCCAACTTGGTGCCCCTGTCCCCACCATGGAGCCTACCCTGATGTTGCTTCTCCACTCAGGACCCTCTGTGCTGCCCTGCTGGTGCTGACAAGCCCGGCAGCCACGCTCCTTGGCAGCCTATTCCTGTGGCGGGAACTGCAGGAGGCGCCACTGTCACTGGCCGAGGGCTGGCAGCTCTTCCTGGCAGCGCTGGCCCAGGGTGTGCTGGAGCATCACACCTACGGTGCCCTGCTCTTCCCACTGCTGTCCCTGGGCCTCTACCCCTGCTGGCTGCTTTTCTGGAATGTGCTCTTCTGGAAGTGAGATCTGCCTGTCCAGGGCACCAGGCTGGGACAGAGACTCCCCAAGGACCCCATTTTTGCCTCCTTCCAGGGAAATAAACAAGTGTCTGTTTCAGCTGCTATTTGAGCTTCTGGCCCACTGTCCATGTAGGGCCCCAAGACATGGGGGCAGGAAGCCTCTGCCTGCAGAGCCTGGCATTCCCTCACGCCTCCTCCCTGGGAAGGGCTGCTGTAGTCCACTTAGCAGGTAGCATTCCTGCCAACCAGGACTCTGCTGCTGCATCAGCCCTGGGAAGTGGGCCTCAAGTACACACTGGGCCCAGTTGGCCCCAGGTGCACTCTCTCAGTCCTGGAGGGTGCCATCCAGGCTCAGAGAGCTGTGTGCATTGCTGTGTGGTGCTGGGAAGGAGAATACACCATGGCCAGGGTTTGGGGGCCTGACAGGAGCTGAGCCACCCAGAGACCAGCTGACACCATCTTTACTGCTAGGACTAAGAGGCTGGAGCTAGAGCCCTGCAGAGGAGGCCCAGGGTGCATGGCATGGGGCCCAGGCAAGGCCAGAGCCTTGGGGTGGGATTGGGATGGAGCAGGGAGGAGCACATGGCCTGGCCTGGCTTCCCCGGAGTTGAGTCAGCCCAGGTGAAATGCCCACGAGGGGCAGGGCAGGCCACACGGTGGGGCCAGCGCCCAGGAGCAGGAAGGGCATGGGGACAAGAGCCCCATGGGAGAGGGCACTGACAGGCCAGCATGGAGAGAAGCAGGCTCTTATACCAGGACTCTGAAAGGAACTGGGAAGACCACCATCTGTTCCGAAAGGAGAAACCTGTGGCCTTTTGGTGATGCCAGGGCCATGTCAGAGACCTTGGTGCTGTGGCTGGAGAGCCCTCTGGTCACAAGAAGGCAAAGGTGCCACAGCCACACACAACCATGCACAGGCCTCAGTGTCGGAATCAGCTGTGCTGCCTGGAGACGCCACAGCATCTGTTAGAATCAACTAAGGGCCACAGTGACCCCAGATGGCATGCCTGGGAGGTCCTGAGGAGGGTGTCCTCCCTGTGCCCCATTCTAGGCCACTGCCTCTTCAGTGGGGCATGTCTTCCTGTGGGAGGCTCCCCTTGACCTGGGACCCCTGGTGGGGCTCCACAGTTGGGGGGTCAGCGGAGAGCTCCCAGGGTGAGCACCTCGGTATCTAGAGTTTCTGCATAGGAAACGCATGCCTGCTGGGTGGGCTCATGTTCTCTGTGTCCAGCATTGGTTGAGGCTCAGTAGGGATGATGGGGTATCAGGAACTCCACTGTGACTGGCAGCCTCATAATTAACTTGCCTATCTTCAGCCCACTTGTCCCCAAGTTTGCAGCCTCTAGTCACTTTCTCCGGTGAATACCTCCTCTGAGGCTGGGTGGACGCCTTCAGTCCCCACCTGAGCCTGGCTGGTTTCCCCTGCCTCTCAGTGCTCCTAGGAGCACCTCCTGGGTGGGCATCACAGGGGCCTCCCCTGCTAAATCAGCAGGGGAGACTCATCTGTCAGTCTCCTGTTTTCCAAGAATAAATCTCCGTTGTGGCCTTCTGTTCCCTTTGTAAGGTGACATATGATACAAAATCACCCTCCAGGCATTTTAGCTGGGCTCTGGCCTCAATCTTTTTGGTTTTTTTGTTTTGTGTTTGAGACAGAGTAGCCCAGGCTGGAGTGCAGTGGCACGATCTTGGTTCACTGCAACCTCTTCCTCCCTGGTTCAGCAATTCTCCTGCCTCGGGCTCCCGAGTAGTGGGATTACAGGTGCGGGCTACCATGCCTGGCTAATTTTTTGTATTTTTAGTAGAGACAGGGATTCACCATGTTAGCCAGGCTGGTCTCAAACTCTTGACCTCAGATGATCTACCCACCTAGGCCTCCCAAAGTGCTGGGATTGCAGGCATGAGCCACTGCGCCCAGCTTCCTCAATTGTTTTCAGCTTGGTTTTTTTTTTTTTTTTGAGAAAAGAGTTTCACTCTTGTTGCCCAGGCTGGAGTGCAATGGCACAATCTCAAATCACTGAAACCTCCAGCTCCCAGGTTCAAGCAATTCTTTTACCTCAGCCTCCTGAGTAGCTGGGATTACAGGCATGTGCCACCACACCTGGCTAATTTTTTTGTATTTTTAGCAGAGACAGGGTTTCACCATATTGGCCAGGCTGATTTCAAACTCCTGACCTCAGGTGATCCACCCACCTTGGCCTCCCAAAATGCTGGGATTACAGGCATGAGCCACCATGACCGGCCAGCTCAATTGTTTTTAACAGGACTTTGGTAGTCACTTAAAGGACAAATCATGAAAATACATAAGTGGGGAAAAAAGCTACAGGAAACCTCACCTGTGTTCTGAGTACGTCTGTGCAGAACTCTCTCTGCCTATACAAGTGTTGAAAGATAACCATAGGCTGGGCTCGGTGGCTCACACCTGTAATCCCAGCACTTTGGGAGGCTGAGGCGGGCAGATCATGAGGTCAGGAGATTGAGAACATCCTGGCTAACACAGTGAAACCCCATCTCTACTAAAAATACAAAAAATTAGCCAGGCGTAGTGGCATGCACCTGTAGTCCCAGCTACTTGGGAGGTTGAGGCAGGAGAATTGCTTGAACCTGGGAGGCAGAGGTTGCAGTGAGCCAAGATCATGCCACTGCACTCCAGCCTGGGTGACAGAGTAAGACTCCTCTTAAAAAAAAGGCGGGGGGGGGGTAGAACATTGAGAACGACAGAGTTGCTTTGTTAGGGAGGCAGGATTTCTGCTCTGATTTTCAGTAATGACATGGGCTCAAGCTCCACGTTTCTCCCTCCCTTTTTTTTTTTTTTTTTGGACGGAGTCTCACTGTAACCCAGGCTGGGTGCTATGGCGAGATCTTGTCTCATCGCAACCTTCCCTCTGGAATTCAAGTGATTCTTCTGGCTCAGCCTCCTGAGTAGCTGAGATTACAGGCATATGCCACCACATCCTGCTATATATATATATTTTTAAGTAGAGATGGGGTTTCACCATGTGAAGGCCAGGCTGGTCTTGACCTCCTGACTTCAGGTGATCTGCCCACCTCAGCCTCCCAAAGTGCTAGGATTACAGGCATGAGCCACTGCCCCTCACCTCCTCCCTGACACTTCTCATGGGCCCAAGTCCCTCCATCTTTACTGTTTGGCCTCCTGCCTTGCCTACTCTGCTGTTTCCCAGCCACACCTGTCTCCTCGCTGCCCATTCAGCAGCCATAGAGCTCTTTAACACTAGGCTGAGTGTAAAACTCTTCAGGGGATGCCCATCATTCACAGAATAAAGTGAAACTCCTAACCCTGGTCTCCAAGACCAGTGTGTCCAACTCCTACCTGGCTCTGCAGAACATTTTCATTGCCCCTAAAAGAGATCCTATACCCACTGTCGTTCACTCCCCATCTCTCTCCCTTCCCAGCCCCTGGCACCATTAATCTCTCTGCCTCTATAGATCTACCTACTGTGTACTATCACGTGAATGAAATCATGTACACGGTCTTTTGTGACTCGTTTCTTCCGGTGTCTCCACATTCTTATCAACACTTGCTAGTGTCCATCTTTTTTTCTTTTTTTTTTTTTTTTGAGACGGAGTTTTGCTCTTGCTGCCCAGGCTGGAGTGCAATGGCACGATCTCGGCTCACTGCAACCTCTGCTCCCAGGTTCAAGTGATTCTCCTGCCTCAGCCTTCCAAGTAGCTGGGATTACAGGCATGCGCCACTACGTTCAGCTAATTTTGTATTTTTAGTAGAGATGGGGTTTCTCCATGTTGGTCAGCCTGGTCTCGAAGTCCCAACCTCAGGTGATCTGCCCGCCTCAGGCTCCCTAAGTGCTGGGATTACAGGTGTGAGCCACTGCACCCGGTGTACTGCTGTTGGCCTACAGGGTCATGGGGTGAGCCTTATGCTGTGCTGAGGCGCAGGATCCGAGAAATAAAGAGACAGGACACAGAAGTACCAGGAAAATGCAGCTGGGCTCGGGGGGGCCACGCCACCTATAAGTGGAGTCAGGCAAGGCCCCAAATGTCCAGAACCGTGAGTATTCATTGTGTAAAGGTTAGGGGGCAGGGCAGTCAGTGAAATCATCTTTAAGGATAGTGACAGGCTCGTGAGCAATAAAACATGGGGTCCACCCCCATTAGGTCACCTAGGCCAGGAGGTGGACAGTGTGCAGCAAGGGGCCCGTTCCCACGAAGGCAAGGGCCGTGTGCAGTAAGGGGTCCACCCCCATTAGGTCACCGAGGCTTGAAGGTGGGCCGTGCGCAGTGAAGAGGGTGCAGTGTGCAATACTTCTGTCTATGGGCAAACTACTTCTAAGAAGTTTTATGGGAGGATGCTTTAAGTCACACAGCAGTGACAGAGCTGTCAGGGTTACCACCACCTGCTGGCAGCTTCCAATGAGTTCTACGGGAAGATGCTTTTCGAGCAGCACAGTAGCAAGAGCTGATGAATTCACAGTCACCAGGGTGGATTGCCGTCTAAGGGCAGCCTTCCACAAGAACCGGAGCAAGGTCCTACAGCTCCTTTATCAGCAGGAGAGGCTCTCGCCCCAAGCCTGCCATACAGCGGGTATCTTTACGATACTGAACGCGGCCGCCTGGGCCATGGATGCTTGTCCTGGTATAACTGTTTTCCCTTAAATCATGCTCTGCACTGTGTC
>CAUYLG010063757.1:0-10835 GCA_963573385.1 Cacajao melanocephalus
AAAAAAAAAAAAATCTATTCCCCTATTCTAATCCTGTCCCTGGATCTTGACATTTATCTAACTTCAGGGGTCTGTAGGCCTTGTCATCTTTCATTTATACACTTTACCTGAGCACTGAGATTCTGTGAGCAACTGGGGCCACTCTTGGGTTAGCTTTCCCTGGAAAGAAGGGCTAGTTATCATCATGTCAAGTCTCTAGTAATATAATCAAACATGAATCTCCTAGGAATCTAGTTTAATCAGATTTACACTGCAGTTAGAGTGGGGCTTAGGGATGGGGCACAATGGAGCGTGGTAATCTCAATCTCTCTTCTACATTTATTGGAAAATAACATCCACAGATAAGAGTTGCCCAGTGCTTCTGGAGTTGCCCAGTGCTCTCTGTCCCCACTTCTATTATTGCAAAGTGTAGTCGCCAAAGGAATCCAAAAGAAGTCAGATTAGATTAGTAGAAGAGAGAGAGAATTAAAAATTATGCAGCACGTACCAGATACTGCCATTGTTGCTTGACATTTATTACCTCATTTGATTTTCATAACAAATATGTTATCATCTTTGGACTAGAAGCCAAATCTAGTTATTTTCTGACTCTATAGCCCAAGCTCATTCTATTCCATTCTGCTCACAGTTGCCTAGAGTCCATTTCTGTGACTGTGTCCTCCTTGAAAGAGCTGTATTACCCTGAAATCAAAAATCTATAGCCAAACTTTTATGTTGGCAGGCAAATGAGACTCCTGGCAGCAAGTTTACTCTTTGATGAAAGCACTTAATACTGATTCCCTGCTAAAATAGTTTGGGGAGGAGGGAAAGAAGGGAGAGTGGCAGAAGAAAGTGCTTCTTTAGCTCTGCATTCAGCACTTCTCTTGGCTCAAAAAAGAAAACAGAGCAACCAACTTATATAGATGAAAGAAATTAAACCTGATGCCTGAAAATCACTAAGCATAAATTTAGGCTTAGATATTGTACCTTGCTACAAGCAAACTAGGCCTTGTTGGCTTAATCACACTTAAATTGCTTTTCCAGGAGTATTTGTCATGGGATTAATTTTACTTTATTAGCTAGGGATAGACAAAGCAATAAACAAATAAGATAGCTACATACTCTGCTTCTACTAGTCACTTAATCAATTATCTCCCAACAAATGATCTGATTCTTCTTCCAAACAAGACTTGTCTATCAAAATACTACTTTAAGGACATCAAATCCTTACAAATAAAATCTTAATACACATCAACTAATTTTATACATCCAAGTTAGAAATCTGTGAAAATAAACTATTAACTGCATGAAAACTTTCCACAGGATTTTCATAATCTTTTATAACTTATCTTAAAATGAAATTCACATTTTGTTACAAAAGCACAGTTCTGTGTTTGCATTGTAAAATATGTCTTCTGACATACTAGATGGGGGTAAAGTCAACAATTAGTTAGTTATTCTACAAACCAAATAAAATATGATGATGGGGTGCTGAGAAGCTGCTTGCAACTCAATGGAGAAAATGATTGGCTGGGCAGTGCGCATGCCTATAATCCCAGCACTTTGGGAGGCTGAGGCAGGCATCAGTTGAGTTCAGGAGTTCAAGATTAGCCTGGGCAACATGATGAAACCCCATCTCTACCAAAAAAAAATGCAAAACAATTAGCTGGATGTGGTGGCACGTGCCTGTGGTCCCAGCTACTCAGGAGGCTGAGGTAAGAGAATCACTTGAACCCTGGAGGCAAAGGTTGCAGTGAGTCCAGATTGCATCACTGTATTCCAGCCCAGGTGACAGAGTAAGACCCTGTCTCAAAAAAAAAAAAAAAAAAAAAAAAAAGAAAGAAAGAAAATTATTGTATTTCCATCTGAGCTTTAGTTTTCTCATTTATGAAAGATAGTATATAACAAAATCATCTCTTAGTACATTTCAATCTTTAAGTTTCTATCATTTGGTTATTCAGTAATGTGATAAACCAAAATATAAAATAATTACTATCTAATTGTTAGTATGTAATGATATAATGAGATAAATTATTAACTGGGGGCTTTCAAAGTAACTAACAATGATAAAATCTACTTGTCTTATTACTACTTTTCTAATTATTATTTGATAACTAATATGCCTTAATATCATTAAATTCTCTGAAAATATAAATGTTATTCTGGACTTTCATATAAATAATTTAACCTTAAAACTTTAATTTCTTAAAGAAGCATGCTTATATTTGCCTTTTTAAAAACAATTTGTACAAATTTATGGAGTGTGTGTGCAATTCTGTCACATGCATAGGGCACATGTAACAATCTAATAATGGTCAAGCCAGAGCTTTTAAAATCCTTAATTTTACTTATTTACGAGTTGTTTTAATTTCTTTGACAAAATGATTTAACAAAGGGCATTGCAAGATATAAAAATTTAATTTGAAGGTTTTCTTTTTAATATCTCTAAGTTTTTAACAGTATAAACTGAAATTCTCCTTAAAGTAAACCACATTCTTCTGGTTTTATTTTAAAAATTTGGATCAAAAGGAATTGTAAGTTTATATTATCCAAAAAAGAAAAAAGAAGTGTAGTTTTGAGGCAACAGATGGGAGGCTTAAAATAAGGCACTCATTTCCAAAACATGCTATAATAAGCATGTTTCAGCTTTATAATAAAACAACAATAAAAGAAATAGCATACCATGCAAATAAAATTCACATCTTCCTTAATATTAGGGCAAAACTTTATCTTTATCCTTTCTTTGGGGTCTATGTTTTTCCATGTTTCTAAAATAGCAATAACTCAACTAAGCAGGAAAGGTGAAAAAAATTATAGAATGTGTAGCATCCCTATATTTCGTACATATCTTGTATCAGATGAAATTAGTTTCTTATAAACTTTGTATCTGACAAAATATTTTTCTGCTATAGTTAGCATAAAGTACTTATTTTTGTGAGACCCACAGTAAACACCAAGCACCTAAAATTACAACCATCCTTCCCTAGTAACCATTTTACAGTTATCAACAATGCTGATCATTATAGACTATGGATCCTTTTTAATACTAAAAGGATTCAAATTCCATGGCAATACTATTTATACAGTAAGAATGCTTTCAAATCCTTCAAATGTTTAGTTGTCACTAGGTCAAATTCTGATATCCTGCCTGATGCAAAATTTACATCATTGCCTACTAAAAAAGGAATTAAATATAAGGATGTGTTGAAGAACAAAATAAAATGTGGTTTATGTTCCGTAAAAGTAGTTACCAGCATCTATTAACATACAATCTATCTATAATGTTATTATGAACTTGTCTTTTAAAGAACCAACAATATGACAAATATACATATATTCCCTTTATTTCTGTTACTCATAAAAATTAAAGTATTTGGGAATTCCATCTAAGTATATTTTAATATTTTCACTTCTCTTACCTAACAAAGTATAGGCTTCTTTAGAAGTAAGAGCTTTTCTTTACCTCTACCTTGATTTTCCAACATCTGTGATCTTGGTTCCTAAGTAACTCCTAGAAAAAGGTGAAACCGGGATTCCATGTTTGGGTCCCCTTCCACTAACACTCGCTTCGTGGAAGCCATCTTTCTCTCTTCTGGATTTTCCCTCTGGAGTCTCCTTCCACGAACATTCCCTTCATGGAAGCCTGTCTTCTCCTCCTAAACTCCATCTCTCTCTATTCCCTTCTAGTCAGTGTGGAAGCTGCTTTCCTCTCCTGCATTCCATCTTTCTGGATTCTCTCACTCATTGTGAGAGTTAGCTGTTTCTTTCTCTCTCCTCCTCTTTCTCTCTCTCTCTAAATAAATCATTTTCTACAAAAAAAAAAAAAAAAAGGTGAAACTTTTTTACAAATATGTACCCCTACATATGCCGCTCAAAAATCTACAGCTTTACCTTGCTCCTTCAGACTCAAGAAAACTTTGAGGTCATCTGGGCAATCCTCTCCTAGTGTGGGAATCCCCTCTACAATATTCCTGACAGATGGCTCCCCAGCTTCTGCTTGAAGATTCCATACACAGGGTCCTCTCTGCTTCACAGGGTGTCCAATTCCACTCTCAAATGTTAGAAAGTTCTTATTTTAAGGCGATATCTACTTCCTGCAGCCTCTACCCAGTATTCCAATTTCTGAAGCCACGTGAAATAAATTTAACTCCTCTTGTCAATAGAATTCTTCTTCAAATAAAGAGACGCAGATATTTTCACAATTCTCCCCATATCCTTTGAGCACTGTTTTTCTTAGACATGCTCAAATTTATCAAAACCCTCTTTAAAATTGGGAGCTAGAAAGACTGCTGAAATAACTCTGTAAGACTGAATGAGACAGGGACAATGTACTTTCCTGAAGTAGTGCTCATGTAACATTTCCCGGAAGAAAAGCTACTCTTTATCTCTGCCCACTCTTGAAACCCCTTAAGAAAGGAACAGTTGGGCAGGATGTGATGGTTCACGCCTGTAATCCTAGCACTTTGGGAGGCCAAGGTGGGTGGATCGCTTAGCCCAGGAGTTCAAGACCAGCCTGGGCAGCATGGTAAAACCCTATCTCTACTAAAAATACAAAAATTAGCCAGCGTGTTGGCATGCACATAAAATCTCAGCTACTTGGGAGACTGAGGCAGGAGAATTGCTTGAACTCAGGAGGCAGAGTTTGCAGTGAGCCGAGATCACATCACTGCACTCCAACCTGGGCAACAGAGCAAACCTCCATCATACACACAAAAAAAAGAAAGGAATAGTTTAACAGGGCTCCTGACTAGGAAGAAAGACCTTCTGTGAGTCCCCTCACTTTGCTTAGAGATCTGGTCATCAGGCTCAGAAATTGGTTGGAGCACTGATATTTCATAAGACAAATGAGTACATTATCAGGCATAGATTATTTTTATTGACTCGAGGTCATTTGAACAAACAAAGAAGCCATAATTCCTTCTTATAAATAGAACTTAATTTAGTATTTTATCACCTTTCTTCTTTCCAAAAATATCTAAATCAGTCTTCTCATTTGTTACCTTTTTTCCACAATGACAAACTAAGTAGTCCACTATAGCAAGCTATCTCTACTATACAGAAGAGAAAATAAATCTAATCCTTCGGTATCTGGGTAGCTCCTCAGTGAATCCTTTGCTCTCACCATCTTGGATAACTCTCTAATGCTGCTTCCAAAAAAATCAAAGAGAAAATTTTTTTATTATGGACACACACACACACACACACACACACACCATAAAACTTACCATCGGCCAGGCACGGTGGCTCACGCCTGTAATCCCAGCACTTTGGGAGGCCGAGGCAGGCGGATCACAAGGTCAAGAGATCGAGACCATCCTGGCCAACATGGTGAAACCCCATCTCTACTAAAAAATACAAAAATTAGCTGGGCATGGTGGCGTGCGTCTGTAGTCCCAGCTACTCGGGAGGCTGAGGCAGGAGAATTGCTTGAACCCAGGAGGCAGAGATTGCAGTGAGCCAAGATTGCACCATTGCACTCCAGCCTGGTGCCTGGCGACAGATCAAGACTCTGTCTCAAAAAAACAAAACAAAACAAAACAAAACAACAAAAAAAACCTACCATCAACCATTTTTAAGTGTACAATTGAATAGTCTAAGGTGTTTTCACATTATTATGAAACAGATCTCTAGAACTTTTTCATCTTGCAAAGCTGAAACTCTATATTCATTAATAACTTGGCTTTTCCCCCTTCCCCTAGCCCTAGCAAACATTATAGTTTCTGTTTTTATAAATTTAACCATTTTAGATACCTCATATAAATGAAATCATACAGTATTTGTCTTTTTTTAAGGACTTATTTTATTCAACATAATGTCCTCAAGGTTTATCCACATTTGTAGCATGTCACAGTATTTCCTTCCTTTATAAGGCTGAATAATATTCCATTGTGTGTGTATATCACATTTTGCTTACTCATGCATACATAGATGGACATTCGGGTTGCTTCCACTTCTTGGCTATTGTGAATAGTGCCTGCTAAGAACATGGATATGCAACTATCTATTCAAGTCCCTGCTTTCAATTATTTTGTATGTAAACCCAGAAGTGAAATTAGGGGATCATATGGTAGTTCTATTTTTAATTTTCTGAGGAACCGCCATATTCTTTTGCATAGTGGTTGCTCTCTTTTACAATCCCACCAAAAAGGGCTCCAATTTCTCCACATTCTCACCAACACTGATTATTTTCTGGTGTGTGGTTTTTTTGGTTTTGTTTTTATTTTAATAGTAGCCATCCTAACAAATTAAGGTGGTATTTCATTTTGGTTTAGTTTCACATTTCTCTGATGCAAAGAGAGAGAGGTTTTGCCTTCAAGTCTTCCACCTTTTGGTTCATGTTCTTCTCTCCCATCCCTTATTCTTTCTTTTTCTCTAGCAGCATACCTTCTCCCATTCCAACTGCTATGGTCCCTAACACAGAAATCAAGGGCACAGATGTACTAGAATATACAGGAACTTGAGAATATACACTACATATTCCTGAGAGGAATCACTGGCCAGATTTAAAGCAATCAGTGGTCACTATTGTCCTTATTAGTCCATGTTTATTCTCCTCTCCATAATAAATTCAATTCTAAGTTAATAAATATGAGTATGCTTGTTTTTGTGCTCCTACAGTCTGTTATGAAAGTCCTTTCTTCCAAGGCCTTTCTTTACCTTCATGGTCTCAATCGTAACTATGCCCCTGGTAGCCATGTGACCTGCTGATTTCGATGGTGTCCCCTGGGCTCTTTCTCTAAGAATTTCTAACGAGCTAGTCATTAGAAATTCTTTAGCTAAACCTTCATTTTGCTCTTTCTATTTGGGATGCCTTTCTCCCAGCTACCTTTACTTCCAGTCTTCTAACACTTAAGGATTTTCTAGTAAGCTGAGAACCTCAGGCTTCAGCTCATCTAAGACTTGGGGATTTTTCCTTCAAATCCCTTCTGAGCCCTTTCTGAACTTTCCCTTTCACCACAGTATAATAATTGTATAAGGGCACCCTCTATGCAGGACAACTTCTTAATGACAGTATTGTTTTCTTGCAAATAAGTATACGCTACTTTTTCCTTAGAAACAAATGTGATTTTTTTTTTAAGTTGGCAAAAGGCACCAAACCGTAATCTACTATATAGAATCCATGCCCTAAACACTTTAACGGAAATAAAAACACACAAAATATGGTCCCTGCCCTCAGAGAGTTTATGCTCTATTTGATGATGAAGTATATAATTTTAATAATTAAAAATATATATTGGGTAGCACACTATATGTGCTTAGTAATGACTCACTAATCATTAATGATCATATAATGGTATTAATCATATAATAATCACATATGGAGGATGTCAGGAGACTGTAATATTTGAGACAGGCTTTGCCTAACCATTAAGGTTTGAGCTAAGTTCAGAATATGTGTAAATTCATGGAGAACACTCTATGGACAAAAGGATAGGTGCTAGCAAATGCAGGGAAGTGAGATGCTTCAGACGTAGTCTGGATATGACAATCCCAGGGTCACATAGGAAGTCTCTTCCTTCCTACTGAACTGCCTACCCATGACAGTGGTGCTACTCATTTTTTACACAGAAGTGGCCACTGATTGGAACCAAGTGGACCTGACCCAAGGGCAGCTCCTCCACAGTCTGGGTCTTGACTCATGGAGTGGATGTACTCAAAGGACTCTTCTTACTGGGGCAATGGAAATTAGTCCAGACTATCTCCCTCCAGAATTTATAGTAGAGAATGCAGAGAGGGTTGAATGAGAGGGAGAAAGAAAGAGAGTAACACCCTAAGAAGACACCAGACAACAAAGCCTGGGTCCTGGGTATTTACTAAATTATCTGAGTGAATCTCTTCCTTGCAAACAAAAAAGCCTGATGCAACATATTTTAAGAATACACAAGTCTACCCTGAAGAGAGAGTTTATCAAGGGGATAATAGAAGGTAATTTTCAAAGAGTTTGAAAAAAAAAGAAAGAGTTTGAGGTCTTCAAATGTGAAGAATTTTGAAGGTCAACAATATATTTTTGTCTTTTTTATCTAATCTATGCTTGATCTTAGCCAAAAGGCCAAGAAGTGATTTTTTAATCTAATATTACTTTAATTTTGCCATTGGATATTTAACAAAACTTAAAACTAAAACAGTACCTATCAGCCTAAATAGAAATAAATTAATTGGCAAGAAATATATATGAATTAAATAGCATGAAGAAAAATGTTTGATTCTGGCCAGGCATGATGGCTAACACCTGTAATCCCAGAACTTTGGGAGGCCAAGGCAGGAGGATCACTTGATGCCAGGAGTTGGAGACCAGCCTGGCCAACATGGCGAATCCCCATCTCTACTAAAGATACAAAAATCAGCCAGGCCTGGAGGTGCGTGTCTATAATCCCGGCTACTTGGGAGGCTGAGACACAAGAATCACTTGAGCCTGGAAGGCAGAGGCTGCAGTGAGCCAAGATCATGCCACTGCACTCCAACCTGTGCGACAGAGTGAGACTCCTCTCAGAAAAAAAAAAAAAAAAAAATTGAGTTTACACTTATTTGTCACAGATGACCAAAGGCATTAAAAATTCTGGTGGTAGCCAGTCCCAGTGGCTCATGCCTGTAATCCCAGCTCTTTGGGAGGCTGAGGAGGGCGGATCACGAGGTCAGGAGAAAGAGACCATCCTAACCAACATAGTGAATCCCCATCTCTACTAATAATACAAAAATTAGCTGAGTGTGGTGGTGGGCACCTGTAATCCCGGCTACTCAGGAGGCTGAGGCAGGAGAATTGTTTGAACCTGAGAGGCAGAGGTTG
The DNA here is from genome assembly GCA_963573385.1 of Cacajao melanocephalus. NCBI lineage: Eukaryota > Metazoa > Chordata > Mammalia > Primates > Pitheciidae > Cacajao > Cacajao melanocephalus. Next base: position 8,765 of record CAUYLG010063757.1, read on the forward strand.
CAGTGAGTTGACATCGCACCACTACACTCTAGTCTGGTGATTGAGCAATACTTCAACTCAAAAAAAAAAAAAAAAAAAAATTCTGGTGGTGAGTTGACATAACAAGCCAATGCTCTCTAAATCTTTTTTTCACACAAAATGATGGAGATCTACACCCACATCTCATATTGTCATCTATTTTTACACACAGTGAAGGATAAATTTTGTGGGAGTTTTTTTCACTTTTTTTTTTTCATCAAACCTGTCAGCAGGAAGTAGAAGGATGGATTTGTAAACCAAAATGTTTTGGTCAACATTATAAAAAGTTTCTAGGATATCTCAAAATAAGCCGGGAGCAGTGGCTCATTCTCCCAGTATTTTAGGAGGCTGAGGTGGCCAGATCACTTGAGGGCAGGAGTTCAAGACTAGCCTGGCCAACATGGCAAAATCGCATCTCTACAAAAAATGCAAAAATTCACCAGGCATGGTGGCACATGCCTGTAATCCCAGCTACTCGGGAGGCTGAGGCATAAGAATCGCTGGAACCCAGGAAGCAGAGGCTACAGTGAGCCAAGATCTCGCTGCTGCACTCCAGCCTGGGCAACAGAGAAGAAACTCTGTCTCAAAAAAAAAAGCAACACCAGGGTGACCTGGTGGCTCACACCTAATCCCAGCACTTTGTGGGGCTGAGGCAGGAGGATCACTGGAGCTCAGAAGTTCAAGGTTACAGTGAGCTATCATCGTACCCACTGTACTCCAGCCTGGGCAACAGAGCAAGATCCTGTCGCTTTAAAAAGCAAAAAGAAAGAAAGAAAAAAAGCCACCACTGCCAAGAGCTTCAACCATTTATTGAAGGTCAGTGGAAAGGTTGTTCATAATCCAAACTGAGGCAGACATATTAAGGATCAAGGGGAGGTAGCAAAAGAAGCACCAAGAGTAAGCAGTGAAAAAAGTTAAATATTCCCACCAACAATCCAGGTGTACAAACTCTTCCATCGTTTGCATTCACAGCCTACAAGCTCACAAACCTTCCAAATGGATTTTTCTCTAGAGCAAGCAGCTGTTTCACCAAAGCTATGTTTAAGTGACTTGCTATAAAATATTATAATTTTAAAGACTCCCTCTGTTCCCATACTTCTGATATTTTCCTCTTGTTTTATTTTATTGGCCACACCATCAAACTGAGTAAACATTTTCCAGTTCAACCACAAAGCACTGCTGGCTTTGTCGATCCACACTTGTAATTGCTCTTAAGAGGAAATATATTTTCCTGTAAGACCAAATGAGAATCTTTCATGGGAATTAGTGAGCACCATTTGGAAAATTTTCAGGGAGGATAAAATAAAATCCAATCAAATCTGTTCATAAAGCAATATAAGATGATTAGCTCTGCATTTTTGTTTTGTTTTGTTTTTTTGAGACGGAGTCTCACTCTGTCGCCAGGCTGGAGTGCAGTGACCCAATCTCCTCTCACTGCAACCTCCTCCTTTCAGGTTCAAGCGATTCTCCTGCCTCAGCCTCCTGAGTAGCTGGGAATACAGTCACCACCATGCCCAGCTAAGTTTTTGTATTTTTTAGTGGAGACGGGGTTTCACCATGTTGGCCAGGATAGTCTCAATATCTTGACCTCGTGATCCGCCCCCCTTGGCCTCCTAAAATGCTGGTATAACAGGCATGAGCCACCGCACCTGGCCTAGCACCGCATTTTTATCCATTAAATTAAAAGTGTAAGGCCAGACATGGTGGCTCATGTCTGTAATCCCAGCACTTTGGGAGGCTAAGGTGGTCAGATTGTTTGAGCCCAGAAGTTTAAGACCAGCCTGGGCCACATAGTGAAACCCTGTCTTTACTAAAAATAATTTTTTTAAAATTTGCCAGGGGTGATGGCACATGCCTGTAGTCCCAGTTTCTTGGAAGGCTGAGGTGGGAGGATTAATTAAACCTGGGAGATTGAGGCTGTGGTAAGCAAAAAAAAAAAAAAAAAAAAAAAAAAAAAAAAAAAAAAAAAAAAAAAAAAAAAAAAACAAAAAAAATATGAAGTTTTTTTTTTTAAAAAAAAAAAAAAATAATTAAAAAATAATAAAAAAAAAAA